>JADDOH010012026.1:0-125620 GCA_016648135.1 Agrypnia vestita
ATATCAAAGAACATAAAAATACTTAATTTTAACACTTTTTTTATTTAAAAAAAAACACTTTTTTAACAGATAAATAACACAATTAATGCGCGGTTCGAAGATGACATTTGGGATGATTTTTTATGCGCGGCAAATGAGTTGAGCAAAAAAATTGACAAATAGAACTCGTTCATTCATTCGAAAACTTGAGGTTAAACCAATAATAAACTTTAAAAACCCATAAACAGATGTAAAATAGGTAAAATTCGCATACATGTCTAGAGAGCGCATATCTCAGCTCCGGCATACAGGGATACAAAAATAGTCGCGCAGATAAAAATACAATAATATAATAAGATGAAAGTACAAGCTAAAACAATATATCGTCGCTGTATATATAATTAAGCCTATGTGCCTTTTTATTACATTCTGAAATAAACGAATGAAACTGTTTTAAAAAATAATTGCACAGACTAGATTTATAAAAAAATATTTACTATGCAGACTTGCCAGATGAACGGCAATGTTTTTTTTAGTGTATCTTTATTATTTATATAAAAAATTGACAAATTGATTCGTTCATCTCATAATGTATTAAACGGCACATTGGCTTTATTATATATATAGCGACGATATATTAAAGCTATGTACTTAATCTTACATTAATTTATAATAAATTACATATCTTGTATCACTTGTAAAAATCCTGTAATACTCGATAATAACCTACACTGTGATCTTCATTATAAAATAAAAATTATTGTCAAACAATATTGAAGACAACCACGCCGTAAAACTGCCGTGCAGTTTGGCATGTGTATCTATGTAATGTAATAAGTATCAAAAAATAAATAAACATGAAAAAAAAATCTACGCTCCGGCATAGGACCGGTTAAGGCTACAAATGTTTCTGTCAGATGACCAGCGTCACTGGAAGTCGAGGAACTGCATTCTTTATAATATTAATAGTTTTCCGAGAATGGTCGCTTTTCCAGCGCGTCACAGTTCTTGAATCACCATCAGGGCGATGGAGACGGAAGGTAGTTCTGGGATGCTGTCCATGCTTTGAGACTTCAGTCAGCACATGAGGAAGCTATGAGAATCTCTCGAACGTTCCACGACACTCTGCAATCGACTGGGACATTCTCGTAAACACCGGTAATGTCGAGAGAATATGGACTGCTAGAAATGTGTAGAACGGTCTCGAAAATTCGAAAAATAACCCGTTTTGTATAAAAAGGCGACAGTTATTATTTGACGTTTGACAAGTGCGACGTAACCAGCGGTAAAAACCAACGAAACCGTAGCAATTTTAATGTAATGTAATGTGGCTAGCACATGAATTACCGAGTGACAGATATTCGAGCGAGTATTTACGTGCGAAGTTGAGCGGAATATTTTCGACAGTGATCGATGCGATAGAAATAGCGTAATATAAATGTACCACAGACAATTAACTAGAGATACTTAGTGCAAATAAATGAATTAGATAATTAGTGTGTGAAATATTCTAAAATTTAAAAATGGTGCTCTAGTTAAGTTGGCGTTGAGTAATTTTGGTGATAAAAATAAATTTAATTTAACTTTTAGCGACTCATTAGCCTCGGTCCCGTGATAATACGGTGGAAACAAGGAAATGACATTTTTTAAGCTGGGTTTTCTAAACGACAGTGAAATATTCAGTAAAAAATTTAAATAAGTACAGAAGCTTCAAAGCTTCAAAGATGTCATATAATACTCTATAATGACCTACCCTATAATCTTCATAAAAAAATATTACTTACAAAAAATATTGAAAAATAACTTGTCAAACGATATTGAAGGCAACCATGCCGTAAAACTGCTGTGCAGTTTGGCATATGCGTGTATGTAATATGTATCAAAAATAAATAAATAATTGTGAAAAAAAACACACACCCGAGGCCGTTCGTTTTTATTACGCTATTTCTATCGCATCGATCACTATCGAGAATATTCCGCTCTACTTCGCACGTAAGGACTCGCATTCCCGGGACATCGAAAACCCTAGTAATTCCGGGAACCCATTCCCGGGTCGACCCGGGTCAGAACCCTAATCACAACGCGCCATTAAAGAGACTTTAACTACTCTACAACAAACAGATTTCTCACTTTGTGATTAAAACATGCATAGATAAGGCTAACGCGAACGAATCTCTGACGTAATTCCACATACGATTTTGATTCATAATATATTCCATGTACCTCTTATCTTCACTGAAGAGATGATTCACGGTGTACATAATGCAACGCTATATTTACTCGGATCATAAAGTACACAATAATACTTTGTTTCCTCTTTCAATACTGATCGTGACAAATTCAGATATCTCAGAACCACTGCCATAGCTATTAACATTTATCTTGTTTCTGGAAATCGTTCCAACGTGATTTTTATTCAATTCAATAAAATAAATTCAAATAGTCAATGTTATAAATAATGATGTTTTAATTTTAGTTAACATATATGATTCATATCAAAGGTGTATGAGAATCCCGCTTCGGAAAACTCAGAGAAATGGAACAGATCAATCTACAAAGTGATATTGTTCAGCAGAGCGTTAACTCTCCCAACAGGCGTAACCATCGGTAGGTTGGTCCTGTATATTGGAATGTGAAACAATCTATGCTGAAGCTGTCTTAGGTAATTATTCAAACCAATGCTCCGCATGATTTCAGGATTATCGATCACACCGCGCAACAATGGATAAAAATGCGTAATCAAATACATATTCCTTCTAGTCTCTAAACTATTGTAGCCAAGCATACTCTAGAGGAACTCGGGTGGGTAAAGGGTAATGCCCGTACTCTTTCGTGTAGAGATAATTATGTCAATTTTATAACAAGTTTCTCTTCTTCAAATATAGAAAATTTATTTTGTGGTAACATAATTATAATTTATATAAATTAACTTTGTAAAAACCACTTATTTACTGACAAATTTCAACATGTTTCGAAGCCAATGGCTTCTTCCCTGACGAAGAAGCCATTGGCTTCGAAACATGTTGAATTTTGTTAATAAATAAGTGGTTTTTACAAAGTTAATTTATATAAATTTAACAAGAATGATTATTCTGGCCATAGGTGCCTCAAATGTTTGACATCTTCCTCTATTTCATGATGAAGATACCACAGCCAAAATCCTGGCGGCTTCCTGAAGGGATTTATTACGTGCAGGTTTCGCCAGAACCTTCCATCTTGTTGGTGATCTTCCATGGACACCTTGTACCATTCATCAGTCTCTTGATTCCATCCGTATATCTTGTGACATGCCATAGGCATTTTAGTCTTCGCATTTGTAGGTACTGTGGAATTGTCCCAATTACAAGCGTCTTCGGCCTGCTCTATCAACATGCGTAGGATGTTAAAGTATCAATGCAATGACATGTACAGCTATTAGGCGTATAAGTGCAAGTGGTGAACAAGCGAACAAAGTAAAATGTGTAACAATTATTGATACAGAGCAACATGAATATCGAAAAATTTAACGGGGCGTATTGCGATTGTTATGTTTGAAAGAAGTATCACAAATAAATAATTTATGTTGATTTAAGGGTGTAACAGAGCTAGTCCATAATACTTTATAGGTGGATTCCCGCCTTGCTTGAAGCAACGATGACCTTAATATCAATAGTTATTATGGAGATACGCGATACCAAATTTAGCAATTTTTGAATGAAGTTCCTTAACGCGGCTTGCGGTAGGAGTTGACTGGTAGAAATCGTCACGTAAGGAAAAAGCGTTATCCCACTCCATTTGAATTTATCTCTCTCTTTCTTTTATATACGATTGTGTGTGTGCGTGCAAGTATCGAGATTCGAATAGACGAGCATCGTGCGCTAGAGATTGCATAACCTCAATACTGAACGCGTGGAAATTTTGTTAAAACTTGTTTATTATTTTTTTGCTTGTTTTTGTTTTAAATCATACGTGAGCTTCACTGTCTCAGTATTGCAATTTTGCCATGAAGATTCGAGAAATGAAAACTTCTACAAGTATGTGTAGTGCAAACTTAGGAAAGTAAGTTAATACAATTGTATATTTTGATTCAAGTATTTACTGTTTATATACGTTAAATGTGATTTGAATGTTTGTTATTTATGTACTATTTACATACATTACAGAGAGAGAATAGTGTCATGTGCTCAGCGTCAAAAAGAGTATCCAAAGAGAGAAAAAATAGAAAAACTACTTAGACGTAACATTTCGTTACGTAACGAAAATATACAAATATAAACTATCTCCGTATGGAATTACATTCGGAATTGAAGAAAAGGTCCTCGACCTTCACGTAATTTTTGAAATAAAAATGTTGATAATTCAATAAACAAGGGTTTAATAAGAAGCGTTTTCTTTTTATTAATAAAATATATACCGTTTTATAAGCCAGCCACTAAACTGCAAATAGAGATGATGTAATAAATGTAACCGCTATTTTCTTATTGAGGACTCTCCATCTGTCCTAGTCTCTGCTGCGTGCAAGAGTGTGAATCGACATGATTTTGATATGCTTGATTGAAATCACTTCTTCTTCTTCATCTTCTTTTTCTTTCAGTAGATCTGTTGATCTGTGCTACAGAAAACCACGCCTCCCGGGATGACGAGGTTCAGCTATCCCTTCATCTATTCGGTGGTCTTCTCGGTAGGCGTCGATTTCATTCGCTGCTGTATGCACGAGTCTGTCACTGTTCATCCTGGCTACCCGATCCTTCTGGATTTACTCCATCGTGCTATGTCTTCTATTTTGCAAGATTTCCTTGTGTCTTCATTTCGGACACGGTCACGTAGAGTTTTTCCAGTAATGGACCTCAGCACCTTCATTTCAGTTATTCTGAGGAGTCTTTTAGTGCGGACAGTGTCAGCCCGCGTCTCTACAGCGTATGTCATAATAGGTCGCACGCATGACTCGTATATTTTGATCTTACTTTCAATATGCATGTTTTTGTTTTTCCAGACCAAATTCTTGAGACCCTGACACGGTGGATGCTCTGTTAACTTGCTCTCGGACTTCGGTATACAGATCGCTATGTCTAAAGATTTCAACACCTAAATATTTGAAGCTCATGACATGTTCCACAGGCTCATTATCAATACTCAGCTTACATCTTGTTGGTTGTTTTGATATTGCCAAACTTTTTGCTGATTGCTATTGACATATCAAGCTCTTGTGATGCAGTGTGGAATTTGTACGGCATTCTCTGCAAGTCATCTTCAGACTCTAACATTATCCTGCGTCATCTGCGTAACATATTACATTGATTATTTTGTTACCCATTTTGTATCACAGTCCTAAGCCAGCCACCTCTTTTTGATTTCGTCCATTATGAGGTTGAATAGAAAAAGCCTTAGACTGTCTCCCTGTCTAATACCATTACTAGTCATGATTTCTTTTGATAGTTAATTGAAATCACTGTTTTTCCATAATCATCGATGCACAGCTGATTAAGATGTCTCCTTCACCAAGGCATTTTCATTGGATTATTTCACACGGGTGTCTGCGAGAACAGTACCTTGGGAAGTAGGCCAGGTGTTACGCCTATCGTAGTCTTCATCAGTGGCGGCTTCCACTTAGTTAATGTGACAATTCACCAAGGCCAATGAATGAGGTAATTAATAAATATTACATGAGTAACTAATAAATATTATCCATATCCTAAAAATGTATGAAGCCCAAGATGTCATCAGATGGGAGAGACAAAGGAGAACGTATTGGAGAGATCGTGTGGAAAGACAAGACTCCCAAAGACTACCACACCTTTCCCTATGTGAGAAACCAGGGGGAATAAGGATGCCTGGAAGACCGCATTTTTGGATACGAATTATTACGTACGTATTTTATTGGACTGTGTCCGATAATTTCAATTCTTCTTCATGTGCCCTGTCGGGTCCCCCCGACGTCGGCGATCATCTGAGAGAAATTTTCCCTGTCCAGGGCAGTGCGGAACAGCTCTTCCACGCTTCTTATTCCGGTCCACTCTCGGATGTTTCGAAGCCAGGAATGCCGCCTCCTTCCGACCCCTCTGCGACCCTCAATCTTTCCCTTTATGACGAGCTGAAGGATGGAGTACTTTTCGCCTCTCATTATATGACCAAAGTACGAAATTTTACGGAGCTTGTAACTGTCTGTTTGTATTTGCTCTACGTAAAACTTCAATATTACTAGTCATGTCAGTCCAAGATATCCTTAACATTTTACGATGTATCCACATTTCGAACGCCTCTAGGCGATTTAGAGTATTCACCTTCAGCGTCCATGCTTCAACACCGTAATAAATAAAATGTGTTTCATTAACCTCACAGAGGCACTGTCCCGTAATATTGCTTTTAAAATATATTTTAATTATTCATTAATTATTGTTGGATATTACCAATCAAATAGCCATGGGCAACGTTTCCGAATGTCTGTATTCAATTCAAAACTATAATTAAAGTTTAGTTAAGTGAATTTCGGAAATGCCCACAAGTGTATTCTCGAGAGATCGTTCCATCCGCTGTACTGTTCACAGTAATACGACAATGCTGGCACCAAACGGGCCGAATTCCTCACATATTTGGGCCCGAGGCGAGTACCTACCCGTGTGGGACGTACTTGCGCATCGCGCGACCTTGTGAAACGGGTTTACGCGGCCGTCGGCAGTGCCGCTAGCGCTTATCGGCTCCCATGATTGGCTGTTACGTAAGACGCGGCCATCTTGGATACGATGGAACCTTTTCCGAACACATTGCACACCGGCTAGATTATTTTTTTTCACATGAAACCAATTTAACGTGAAATTTGTATAGATTTTCATGTTTAACCCTTTGATCACTCAACTCTAAAAATATTTTTTGTACCTGTATTACCTATTATCTGCCAAAATTCTCGAACTCAAATTTCGTAATATCCAAACCTTACTTACTATAGTGTACTTCTTCTCTTTCTCCTACCCCTTGGCGTAATGGGTCTGGGTCCTAGCACCGCATAGAAGATTCCAACTTATCTTGGGCATCGATCTCCAAGTCAGCCCAATTTAGCCGCAACTTCGCTTCGCAGCAGTCCTCCAACAGTTTCCGCCAGCTCCTCCTTGGCCGGCCCCACGGTCTTCTGTCTTCTTAAATATTTTATTTGTTTAACCTTGTATATATTTCACATCTCCTTTTTCTAAATTATGTTTTACCTTATATACTTCACACTCCTTAACTTCTTCTTCTTCTTTCCTGGCGTTTCACCCCTATGGGGTGTTCTTGCCACAAAACAAGTGTTGGGTGTTCCTTCGTTGGTAATGGGTGTGATGGTTGTGTTTTTTCCCTCATTAATTTTGGAAATTTTAATTGTAACCGATTCATTTTGGGATAAACATTATTCTGTGTGGATGATTCAATTCTATTTTAATTCTATTAAAGGATATGGGGTACCTAATGTTAGCTTATTTATTTTTTATAAATTTATACCGTTAGCTTTTAGGAATCTTATTAGTAATTTTAAAGTGATTTGATCGTTGGAAGATAAGAGGGTTAGGATGTTGATGGGGAATGGAATATTGTAATAAGAAAGATTAACATAACTTTAAACAACTATCTATTCAATGTCAATTCTGTAATTTTTTGCTGTTCTACTCTTTGGATTTCTCGTATTTATAATTACGTAAAAGGAACTTCTGTGCCTTACATTGAAATAAATAAATATCCGCTATCTGGAATATCTTGCCTGGAATATACGCTTTGGCAGTGTTTCTGCCGGCATCCGCAAGATATGTCCCGGCCACCTAACCGTGATTTCTCGATATTCGTCAATAAGGGTTCTACTTTGAGACATTCTCTTGAGTATTTATGATTCTGTCCCTTGTGGTAACTCCTACTATTCCTCGTAGAAATCCCATCTCAGCGGCCTGTAGCCTTGAGCGGGTTCTTTCGGTCAAGATCCAGTGCCCGTTTCTTCAGATTCTTTACATGACACTACACTACATGACACAGTTCCGGCCAAAAGAAAAGTTGAAACCTTTTTCTCAATTCAATTCAATTTATTTGATAATATGTACATTACAAACAAAATGTTTAAGGCATATATATTAGGAAGTATATATCAAAATAAAAATATTTAATAAATTAAAAATAACATAAAATCTGGTCAAAGGTGTAGGAGAATCCCGCTTCGGAAAATCCCCTCAGACACATGGAATATATCAATACCCAAAGCGATTTTGTTCAGCATAGCTGAGGCTCTTCCAACAGGCATAACCATTGGCAGGTTGGTCCTGTATATTGGAATGTGAAACAATCTATGCTGACGATTTCTAATGTAATTGTCAGGAACATACAAACCAATGCTCTGCATAATTTCAGGATTATCGATCATACCGCACAACAATCGATAAAAATGTGTAATCAAATTCACATTCCTTCTAGTCTCTAGACTATTGTAGCCAAGCATACCCTGGAGAAACTCGGTTGGGTAAAGCTAAGGATAATGCCCGTACTCTCTCATGTAGAGATATCTCAGAAACTTCTTTTGGACTTTCTCCACCATAAGAGAGTACTTGCCCTCATGTGGCCCCCAGATCATCGAGCCACTCTCGAGTCTACTCCGCACCAAGGAGTTGTAAAGAGTTCTTAGTACGCGGGTATTCTCGAAAAGCCTGGCAGTACGCAGAACAAATCCTAACATTCTCAAAGCATTACAACTGATCGTCTCTATGTGATCGTGAAAGGTTAGGTTGCTTACAAATCTAACACCTAGATCTTTAACATTTGATGTTCTTGTCAGACCTCCATGCCTTCCATGCGGTGCAGAGACCCCGACCCATTAGGATAAGGGATAGAACAAGAAGATGAACTAAAAAATCTAGGTTTTATGCAGTTAATTATACAGTTTTTACCTCCCCTGTAAAATCTTTATTGATTGGCTTACGAGGTGTTGCTCACAGCGTAGGACAGCTGTTTTTAACCCGTCAGATTGCGCGCACAGCCGGCCTCGAAAGAGTTGCCCGAGCCGAATGCATCAGAGACAATGGTGGGTAATTGTTCTGGAACCGCTTCCCGCGATTATTCAGCGCCATTTCTGCATAAGAAAGATAAGAAGTTGCCACTAACGAGGCGCTCGGGCCGCGAGACAATGCAGCGCGCGCCTCGCACGGGGCCGGACGAGCGAAGGCTGATGTGAACTGATTCTTCGTCGGATTCGTACACCACACGAAAAAGAATGTCTCCAAGGAAAGGACTTCCAACTGCCACTGGGCGGATTTTTCAAGAGTTTAAATCCTGGCTGGCGGTTGGCGCAGAATACCTCGGATGTTAGTTTCGACCAATCTGAAATCATTTCGCGGCCGGCGCCCCGGGGATCACGAAACAGCTGACATTTCACCCAAAGTGTAAAAAAAAATTCTATTCGATATTATGCCAGTAGTTTTTTAAATTATGGCATTTATTAAGGTGTTTGTTTTTCGAATTGGCAATACCTTTTAGGACGACAGCCAATTTTACTTTTTATTAATTTTAATTAATTACACTCTTTGTATTAACCCCTTGAATTTACTTTAATAAGAGCATGGATTATTTTAATAAATCAAAATAATGCATTTATTTTAAATTGAAAACTAAAAAATTCAAAATCTTAAGGTACTACTAATATTTACGTCTAGAAATGCCTGGAACAATTGAGAAGAGACGAGGACCTTCTTCTAAATACTAGAATAATCTAGAAAGTACGAAAGTACCAGCATTTTGATATAAATAAGGAAACCACGCCGCGGCAGAAGTTGAGTTGTCGCATTTGACAGTTCGTTCAATGCAAAGTATGCGTGAGGCGAGGGCCGGAGTGGCCAGTCGCAGCGATAGATATCGAGCGAAATATTCGGACGGAGTATCTAACTGGCAATTTAAGTAAACGCGATAAATACTACGTGCGAGAATGGAATATTGCAATAGCAAGTGATGAAAATAGTTTTACCCAGCGATAATAAACTGTTAATTTTAATATACGAGATATGTATTACGAAATTGTGTAGCCTTAACTTTAATTCGTGACTTTGAACACAAAGAATAATTAATTAATTGATCGCTAATTTATTTCCAGAGTTTTCATTCTTTCCCCCTAGCTACGCCACGTGACAATATAATATAATATATCTATCATCATCATCACAGCACTACAACACTTGGTGGGTCTTGGCCTCTTCAATAATCTTCCTCCACTCATCTCGGTTTAGTGTCAGCTCTCTCCAGTTCCGAAGCTCCAAGGCAGAGATGTCTTTGAGGAAGTTGTCGCTCCATCTTAATTTTGGCCTTCCTAAGCTCCCTCGCCCTATCGGCCTTGAGTTCAGCAGGGACTTTGGTGCTTGATGCTCGGACATTCTCTCCACATGACCCAGCCACCGAAGTCGTCCCAGTTTTATAAATTTTGTGACGTTTGGCTCCTTAAACAGAGTACAGAGCTCATCGTCGTAACGTTGCGCCAAAGTCCATTTTCTAGAACCGGTCCGAAGATACGCCTCAAAATTTATAATATAGCTATACACATTTTATATCTTTTATCTTTGTTATCTTACACTTACTTTTATTTGCTTTCTCAATTTATATTATAAATTATTTTTTCATTTTATATCATAAATTACTTTGTCACTTTATATTATAAGATGTATTTTGTGTAACATAAAATTACTTCTTAGAGAAATAAGGCAGTCCATCATAGTTTCTAACTCTGTTGCTACATAATTTCATAAATTGTAATTAATTCTCATTTGTTAACTTTTTTATACTATCGAATACATATTACTTCTTCTTAATACTTTTGTTATTGTATATTTACTCCGTAATTATTATTATTATTATTTTTATCTCTGTTATTTTATGCTTACTTTTGACATTATTATGTTATTTTATATTAACTCTGTATTCTACATATTTTATCTTTATTATCTTATGCTTACTTTTACTTACTCTCATTTTATATTATAAGGTATTTAGTACAACATCAAATTACTGTAATAGGTTTTGTAACCATTGAAATAAATAAACAAATAAATAAATAAATACAATAAATAATATGGCGGTCCGGCCCTGGCGTACAGAAATATATTAATACGGCAAATATGATTGGAGCCGAGCGGTAAACGCCGTGTAATGTATTTCTGTTGTTTGAACAATGCTCAACCATCTCGGGAGACGTGAATATTCATGCCGACTGTCTTCCAAATCAGTTGCAACAATGATTTGGACAAACAATGGCGATATGTGCATTGATAAGGGAACGAGAGATGTGGCGAGACCATGATTAGTAACCAGGACCGAAAACGGTTCCCTGAGTAACACCAGCATATAACCATGAAAGATCAACATTTAATCTGTAACTCCCTCTAACTAATTAACTTGCCATCGTGCCAGGTCTTTCGTGGACGCCCTACAACCCTGTTGCCTTCAATATATGGTCACGGGACGTTGCTGTGGGAGGCAAATAAAAAGCTAAAGACTATTTAATGTTTTATGATATAAATCACATTATTTATTTAATTATTTAATATTTTTATAAAATATTCAATAAAAAAATCACATAAGACAGATATGCAGTTAAAAAGATTCAAGTATCTACATATAATTATACATACACAGTTATACTGTCAGCAAAAATGTCGACCGCCACCGCATGTTCATTTCCTAACGAGTGTAATCTGCGGATTACGGATTAGTTGGCCAATGCATTGCGTAATATTCCACTTTAAAAATATAGAGGTATCATTACCAGCTGCGAAATCTATGTATACCATGTCATGGGAAGGACTTTAGATGTCTCTAGCATATATGACTTAGAATGATTTAGAACATATGTACATATATATAACTTGTATAGACAATCCTATAATATGTAACAAAAGGAACTTCTGGATATATAATACCTATAATAACCTATAGAATCTGACCACAACAACACTAGCTAATGTTTTCCACTCCTATTGTGCACTCCGCGAAAACACCTAATTCTTTCAGGCACTCCTAACTATTATAGTACTCAATTTTAATTTCATTTCTTGTATGCCACCTAGTGAATAAGTAATAGTAAATATTTTTTTTTCTTTTTTAGCAGTGAGTTGTTTTGTAAGATAATTTTTCTGTATAAAGCGCCCTTGAGGTGAGTATTCGCGAAAACGGCGCTATATAAGTTATCCAAATATTATTATTATTATTATTATTATTGACTTTCAAAAATTTGGTAAACTACTGTGGAATCGGTGAATGTTGCATTGCACAAAGTGATCAGCCAGTGAAAAGAAATGAAGCCCATACAGGTCAGAAGCCCTGGGCCATCCTATAAAGACTTCCATACACGTTTCCCAAATACATAGCTTCGTCTCTGTGAGACATCTATAATTTGTATTAATTGATGATTATCCCTCTGTGCACGAAATACAGTAACTGTGTACTCAGAACATACATATAAAAATATTGAATAACTAGCTACAACCCGTCAAACAAGACAGAACATCGGTTCGCGTCTTTTCTAAGCCCTAGTATATATTTATAGCATCTTTTTGACGCTCCACGGAGAGGCGTTGGACAGCCGGTTCGGGTTTGGTAGCCCGGGGTTCAAGCCCCATCTTAGGTTATTTAATGAAGCTTTTTTAGCCGTGAATTCGAACGAAATTACGGACGTTACACGAAGTTGCGGGGACAAACAGACAGACTGATGGACGGATGGACGGACAGACAACGAAATTATTACGTTTGGTACATAATTTACAATATTGGTGAAACTTCGGTGCCTGGGTCTTGTAGAAAGAATGACTGAAAAAGAAGCATCTAAATTCCTGCTGAATTTAAGACCAGTAGAGCCAAGGAGCTTAGGAAGGCTAAAACTAAGATGGAGCGAAGAGATCCAGACCTAGAGAGAACTGGCGCAAGATCGAGGTGAGTGGAAGAAGACTCTTAAGCAGGCTAAAAACCAGAGCTTGTAGAGCCAATAGTGGTAATTACGATGACCATTTTCCTCACTCGCACGTTCAATATGACGAAATCTGATCTACTACTATCTAATTTGTTCATCTCACTCATTCCCTCTATCGTGCACACATTTTGCACACTTGCGTCTAGACGACCGCGTTTTGATCACAACTTTTGTCAAGTGACTCTAAAAGTAACGAAAGCATTTCATCGATCTTTCTTTAGAAGTAAGATCTTGTTCGTTTTCTTCACAAAGCTCTTGGCAGATCAGGAAAAAAATGCTCAAAACAATTAAAACCCCAAAACTACAATATGTTGGCCATATCAAAAGACATGCAGAAAAGTACCAGATCCTGGATCTCATCATCCAAGGTGAAATTGCGAGCAAAAGAGGTCCTGAAAGGACATCTTGCCTGACTAACTTAAGGCACTAGTTTGGGAAACCCAGTGTTGAGTTATATCGAGCAGCTGATAGCAAGATTATGTTCGCTAATCGGACAAGCACTAGCAAAAGAAGAAGATGTACCCTTTAAGTAAATATTTTTGAAGTTCTCTCGGTGCATTTCGGGTAAATTTTTATTGTAACGGAAGTTGCACGTGCAGCATGTAGCGGAAGCATGAAGTTAGTTGCTAAAGTGAAAAAGCATGAAGTTAGTTGCTAAAGTGAAATGTATGCAACAATATGTGCGCGCTCCTATGCGCACCAGAAGTTAGCCATCAAAGAGACTAGAATGTGTATACTTCATATATAGTTTATGGTTGTTGCATAGCTGTCAAAAATTATTCACTTGAAATTAGTTTTCCAGTAATATAACGTATTGTCGACTATCTTGAATCAAGTACCAATCATAAAGATGAAGAATGATTAGTTTTTGATTTGAAAATTAGAACCGTTTATTGAATTACGATTTTAGCTGTGTAATCGAAATGCCAAAATGGGGCTACACGTACAAATTTCTGTATTTCGTGTTATTGTCGTTGTTTGACTGCATTCAGCTGCTTTTGACAGAATGTCACCAGTTTGGAAACCTTAGTGGGAGTCGCTATGGTCGTGGTATTTTTACATTTATATAATTTTTGATTTAATATTGTTTAATTGGTGATTTTTTATTTATGCCAAGGAAGTATAACTTCTAACGCGTGTTCATAAAGATGCTCAATTCAAAAGCTGACGAATGATTGGTTATTGAATTGAAAATTAGAACTGTTTCTTGAATTACGATTTTAGGTTTGCATCGAAATGCCAAAATGGGGCTTCACGTACAGATTTCTGTATTTAATGTTATTGTCGATGTTTGACTGCGTTCAGCTGCGTTTGACAGAATATCATCAGTTTGGAAATCTCAGAGGAAGTCGCTATGGTCATGGTAATGTTTATTATTACATTTGTGGGTATAATATTGTGTGCCAAAGGAGTACAATTTCTAACGTGTGTACCTACTGATTAGTGCGTACGCCATCTCGCGGCTGGACTATTGTAACTCAATATATGCAGGACAGCCTAGGACTCAGACAGATTTCAGTCAGTGATGAATGTTGCGGCGAGGCTTATATTTAAGGCATCAAAGTTCTCGCGGATATCCTCAATGCTGAAGCAGCTACATTGGCTTCGCCTGCCGGAGCGGATGAATTTCAAACTCTCTCTGATGGTGTACAAAAGTCTTCAAAGAAAAGCACCACAATATTTGATCGACCTCTGGAGATATCTCAGATAACATCACTGGAAGACGTCTCACGCTTTGCAGGCTGGTAGTACCAAGGAGACCTGGAGCCACCAAGTTTGCGGAACGTGCTTTCAGCTTTGCGGGCCCAGCTATGTGGAATCAGCTGCCTCCAGTGCTGCGATCTGTGGAGAACGAGGAACTCTTCAAGAAGAGCCTAAAAACTCATTTTTTCGGGATGTCGCACCTGCAAAGCGCCCTTGGAGCGTCTCTTACGCAAAAACGGCGCTATATAAATTAGCATAAACATAAACATTTACGCATCCATTTTTTTTCTCAATTGTTTTTGAATTAACAGCTGACCTTCAAGGTGGCCTGCGTAGGTACTGCTCATGGACAGTCGGCCGTGAAATCACAAAGCGCGGTATGGAAAATAGACGCGGATGACAATGCCGTTCCTCCATGACTGGCGATGAATGATCTGGTGGTAATTTGTACCAGCGGCGAGTCAGGTCTGAATGACCCCGGTCACAATGGAGGTCCGGTGGACCGGAACCGTCCTCTCA
This sequence comes from Agrypnia vestita, assembly GCA_016648135.1. Taxonomy (NCBI): domain Eukaryota; kingdom Metazoa; phylum Arthropoda; class Insecta; order Trichoptera; family Phryganeidae; genus Agrypnia; species Agrypnia vestita. Next base: position 15,134 of record JADDOH010012026.1, read on the forward strand.
TTACCAGCACGTGATGGAAGCGGACGCTTCTCCAACTGCCGAGGATGCTGTAGTCGCGTAGCTGCACCAGCTGTAAGCTCACTTTTAGAGACCAAAATTACATACATATATAACTGACAATCTTGACTGTTAATTAAAATTATTATTTTATTTAATTACATGCTTTTAAAATAATATAACAAGTAGAGAATGAGCATTTTCGAAGCCACCTTCTGTTAGATTGATGAATTTTTCGAGTCAAGACTGGAAGTTTGCAGGGCATCGAAAAACTTGCAGAAAATTGTCAAGAAACTATAACTAAAAAGAAAAAATACATTATCTAAAAATTTATTGTAGTTTTTTTGTTGTCTCGTTATTTCGCTTCATTTGTTAAACAATAAACACCCAACCAATGTTAATAATAACAAGTTATGTGGGATGTAAGAGCAAAGACATTAATATCCAAATAATTGAAAAGAATGCACTCACCGAGGATTACTGATTTATAATGTACTGAATTAGAGATTTTATAGAAAGCGCAGCTCTCTCACTTCCAAAATCATGTTTTCAAATATTTATGAAAATCAATGACAGCAATATCCACTTTAAAAATCAACCCCCAAGGATGCATCAAGTAACAAAATGGACGCTTCATGCTAAAGATAGAATTGATGTCTATTTTAGAATGAAATATTGGAGCAAAGACAGGTATATCCAACCGTACAAATAGCAAAAGCAGCGATGTTCACTATTTAAAACTTAAATATTTATTTATGTATGTAGGTATGTAAAAGGAAAACTGAGGTGGAAATTTAAAAAAAAACTTATTTCAAATAAGTTTACATATCAAAGATTTCTGGAATAGTGACAGGTTTTGTGTATTTATCTCAGATATACCTCAGTGGACGTTGCTGACTTTGCTTTTATACCCCTCGTACATACGCACACAATTAAGCGTCTTCCTCGTTGGATAACCATTAGCATCTTCCTGATCGCATAACTTCCTGGTATGACGACAAAACTGATGCGTAAGCACGGGCTAGCTTAATTTAGAGAAAGTAAGTGTGTAGTTATTTATTTATTTATTTGGAAATATTAACAGATATAAGAAAATGATATGAATAAATATTTGAGAGTTTAAATAGATAGTAATGAGCTAATCAACTTATATCCTAACATATTTTTGAAGAAATACATAATAATAATTAATATAAGCACATTAAAATAAAAGACCTTGGTCATAAGATAAAGCTGGGAAAAGAAAATCAAACAGCAGAACTACGAAAAAGAATAGGTCTGGGCTGGGCAGCATTTGGTAAATTGAAACACTCTTTTGAAAATAAAGAAATTCCAGTATGCCTGAAAAGAAAAATGTTCGATTGATGTATCCTACCGATGTAGACATATTATGGCCTAGAAACAGCAACACCAACAGAAAAAAGCATACACAAATTAAAGTGTACACAGCGGGCCATGGAAAGGCAGATGCTCGGCGTGAGCCTTCAAGATAAAATCAGAAATGAAGAAAAAAGACGCCGAACAAAAGTTGTCGATATTACGGACCGTATTGCGAGATTAAAATGGCAAAAGGCTGGAGATACGGCTCTCGACAGAAGGATACTAGACGGGCACCCAGAATCCTACAGTGGAGGCCCTGGACGAAAAATAGAAGCGTCGGAAGACCTCCCAAAAGGTGGTCTGATGACATAGTCCAGCAAGCAGGAAGAACATAGATGCGAAGGGGGAGAAACAGAGATGAGTGGAGGAAATGGAAGAGGCCTACATCCAGCAATGGAGAGAATAAGGCTAAAACATAATAACTTATATACTAAAATATATTAAATATAACATATTAAGGTAAGTCTAACTATATTTATATCCCGCGTCGCAGCATTGAATCAATATTTAATTATTAATCAAGTGTTAATTATGTTCACTTGTGATCTTACGTGGTATAGAGGAACACGATAGATGTCAATGTCAGTGAATATCGTTGTAGGCTCGGCACATTCCCACTATGGGTGAGCGTAATCCGGAGTTGCTACATTAGTAGGTAGTTTGTGTGTGATTGGTGGAATATTTTGACAAGGTTTTTTTTTGAAATTATTAAAAATGAATTAGGTATATGTTAGTTACAATAGTTTTGGAGAAGAGAAACATCAGACAGGATAATTGGAATTTAAATAGATTCAAATAACACGTGACAAACATACTAAGAGGTGCGCCGAAAAGAGAGAAAATATGATTAAGAGGTTTGAATATGAACTATGTTCCATGTCAATAGTCTTCACTCTGGGAGGATCAAACATGCTTTCTAGGCTAAATCCAAGATTATGGTTATTATTATCATGACAGATCCTTCTGAAAGTAGGTACGAGTGTCTTCGGTACAGTTGAGTGTCCTGATTTTAAGACAAAACAGAATTGACACTCAAATAAGTGTTAGAGAAAATATGACGTTTCAAACTTTCGAAAATTGCATCGCATACTTTGACATTTGATAGACGATATCTGTGCTTGAAATGTGAAACATAGATGAGATTTAAATGTAGACAATTTTATTTATATACAATAGCAAATGTTTACGTGAATCATAGTCAACAGAAATATAATAAACTAGCTGTGCCGGGCGGCTTCGCACGCGTATTTTTTTAGTACACTGTTTGGATCGTCATAGAACTTTCGCGAACCTTCTAGAACATTCTCCTTCCAGAACTTTCAAGAAATTTATTGAATGTACAGGAACCTTCTAGACACACCGACACATTCCACCACTCAGTTTAGAACCTTATAGAACTTTCGGAAATTTTCTAGAACCTTCTCCTTCCAGAAATTTCTAGATCAGGTCTTTCTGGAACCTTATAGACTCACCGACACAGTCGGTGCGCCTATTTTGAAATAATCTGAAGCATTTGCGGCCTTCTCAAAACAAAAAAATGTGCTAGAATGCACATTTTCGTCACCCACTCCCACCCACGCTCAGCCACCCCCACCAAACTCGCACATTTTCGATGTGACATCAAGGGCTATCCACCACCATAACCACCAGGGGGTGGTAGTATCTGGTTGTGAAGAAAACTTGGCGGATAGGGAAACACGGGTTTCTATATATATATTGATATATATATATTGATATATATATATATTGATTAATTCTGAACTTTTTGTTATTATTGCATAATATTTTTTACCGTTTGGTCGATAAAGTGAGGAATGAACAAATTAGAATATAATGTAATGCTGACTGTAGTGTGGTAGATAGAATAAAGAAAGGAATGCTGAGATGGTTTAGTAGAACGTATGAGGATGGTTAAGGAAATATACGGGGGTTGAAGGCAACAGGAATAGGTCCGCGAAAGACCTGGCATGATCAGATACTACAAGTATTGGAGGATGGCCCTGTTAAATGTCTCTACAACGTAGAGCTTGCACGAGAAGATGTATGAATGTAGCCGAAATACGGACGTTTTCCTAGTTTGATAAAGCATACAAAAAATATGGATAATTTTCTAGTTTGAGAACTTCTTCTTCTTTCTTGGCGTTTCACTCCTACGGGGTGTTCTTGCCACAAAACAAGTGTGTTTTTTCTTTGGCAATGGGTGTGATGGTTGCGTTTTTTTCCCCTCTTTTATTTTAGAAATTTAAATTGGAAACGATTCGTTATAGCATAAACATTATTCTGTGTGGATGATTCAATTCTATTAGTAATGGAAAAGGATACGGGGTACATAATGTTAGTTTATTTAATTTTTATAGATTTATACCGTTAGCTTTTAGGAACACGTATCGAAAATGTGGACATTTTCCTAGTTTGAGGATCCATATCGAAAATGATTGAAAAAATAATGACAACGGATTGTTTGGAAATGTTCTGTCATTTAAAAATAATCGCGATTGTGCAATTATATGCAAATTAACATCCAATGACCTTCCTGTAATGAAATCTATTCGCGAAAATCACCTGATACGCATTATCATTGCAATTCTCAAACACCAACACAAGTGCCCGGCACTTGGACTGTGATAAAATAGGGTGGTCCATCCTATACACCGCATTTATTTTAATATAAAAAATACCAAATTTGGGCAATTTTAACTGACTTATAAATTAGAAATGTTGAGATTAATTATGATATCCTGACCGATTTGATACATATTTTGAAGAATGTTCGCAAGGCAGTTTTTTCAATTTCAGCAATTTCGCGTTGGATTAATTTTTTCAGTTCAGGAATTGTTTCTGGTTTGCTAGCATAGACAATGGAGTTTACAAAACCTCAGAGGAAAAAATCGCATCGCGTCAAGTCGCAAAAAGCTATGTATTCACTAGGGGACAAATTGCCCCTCAACATTACGCCCGACATAGAGTCTACACAACGTTGCACACAACATAGCGCGGTATTTCTACGTGCCGTGGCAACGTTGCCATGCGCACGGTGCCCGAGCGAGCTCACCGCGACATTGCGCTGCGCGTCAGTACCACGTGGTAAGTTTACAAGTGAATGCGCATGCGCTATTGCGCTGTATCCATCAACATGACATTAGTGTAGGAAAACGAAATTGTTCTCCAACTCATCGAGCTCTACCAAAGCCATACGATGTTGTGGGACACTTCAAACCGTGAATAAAAAAATAAAATAAAGAAAAACGATGCGTGGGAGAGCATAGCAAGAGATCCGTCAGACATTCGAAACACGCATACGATCGACACACGCAGCCGTCATCATAACCTCATCGGGCGACATTTCCGCGACAAGTTGTATGTGAGTCCCGGTGTGTACACGTCAAATGACCGCGTCATTGTCCCCGAAACATGAGCGTAGTAGATGTTGATGCGAGATGCCGCGCGGAATGTTTCGCCATTTGTCCCCTAGTGAATAAATGCCTTAAGGGTGGATGTGAAGGTCCTTAGTGATAATTCCTTGCAAATTTGTTCAATGTTCCTGGATTCCCATCGACACTCACTGACGACTGGAATACTTTCGATTTTTTTATCAAATCTCGCATGCGATTAGCGAATTCCAAGACGTTATTATGATTAAAGGTACTGATACACATGCTTATTAGTGGCACGAGAGCATGCGCAGTATTGACCTTCTTTAGCCCTTGCTTATTAGTGGCATGTTTGTACGCACATTGCTAGTAATGAGCATGCAGGTTGATTTATGAGCATGCTAATGCCATTCACCATGAGAAGGGGTATCTTTTGAGCATGTGTGAACAGGCTTGCTTATTATGAGCACGCTTGTGTCATCCGCGGCTAGTATCGATTATCAATGCGATCTTCTCAGTCCGCGACAGATGAAACAAATATGGCGCGTTGGGGAGATGATAAAACATTACTTTTCGTGACTTATTATAGAAATCACGAATGTCTGTGGAATACTCGGCCACCGCTATGTAAAAATAATACAGCACGAAATAATGTTTATGAAACTTTATTAAAATATAGGAATGATTCAAATTTTACAATAAAAATTATAAAAAGTAAAAGTAAATTGCGGATGGAAGCTCGGGAACTATTTTGATTTATTGGTTCACTTTTATTTTCTATTTCAGTTTGAAGTTTCCATTTTGAACAAGAGCGTCTCTATTCTACGACAAGAGCATGCCACTAATAAGCATGTGTGTTTGATTAAACCCAGGAACTGTTTTGATTTATTGGTTCACTTGAATTTTCTATTTCAGTTTGCAAAGTTTCCATTTTGAACTAGAGTTCCTCTCTCATTATTAGCATGCTTAGAATAAGCATGCTAATAATGAGCAAGTACAATTCTTAGGGCATACTTGTTTTGAGCATGCCAGTAATAAGCATGTGTATCTGTACCTTTATGCAACGTCAATGTTCTTGATGGGCTATAGATTTTGTTTACGATTCTCTCACACGCACTCTAGTTGCATTCCTCATTCAGACTCTCCATCAATCCTTACCTTAAGCGCCATGTCTGTCGAAGCGGACGTTGAATGTCACGACATTCAACGTCTGTTTGACCGGACATTCGCAGCCGGAAATGCTGGACCATTGTTAGTCCGGACCATTGTCTTAAGGTCTCTAGTCACGATGGGCCTCTTCCTCAAAGTCCCCCACATCCATCACTCTTGAACGTTGCGATTAATTGTAAGAGCAGAAACGTTTCTGATGGCGCGTAATTTTATTATTGAAAGCTCTGGAATTTAATTACTGATTACTTAATTATTTAATGTTACAAAGTCACTTAACACTATTAAATTTAACGTTTTTCTTTAAGTGGGGGGTAAGGTTAATTCGTACAAAAAAATGCATGTATTTGTGAATTTTTTGTGACGACACAGTTAAAATCTCTTTATTAAAACCAATAGTACATTAAAGTATGATATTTGAAGAATATTTAGTAAAATTTTCAAGACGAAATATTAAGAAATACGGCAATGGCAGCAATTATTCGGACGTGTCTCGGAAAAAAGTAGAATTGCGGTGTCCATCATAACTTGGTGCTAAATCATCTGAAATCAAAAAATCAAAGTTCATTCGTTAGATAATAAATTTTCCCAGGTAACGCTGGGAGGGTTTTTTGAAATTTCAATTTTTCAATTTTTTGGAACACTTTGAAGGGAAAAACGCGATTTTTTGCGAAAAATATCGACTAATTTGTTATTAAAAAATAAAAATTAATAACAAATTTGAAAAAAACTCGACAGCGTTACCTCGTAAATTATGTACAGAAATAGTATTCAAAATTTCAAAAGGATCGGTGCAGTAGTTTTGAAGTTATGATGGACACCGACTTTGAAACCGTGAGATGTGGGGAAAACGATTTAAAGTTTTGCACACTGTAAAATTCAAAATAAAACTCAACACTTATTTTATACTTACACATAATCGTCGATGCCAGTTCACACGGCAAAGAGCTTTCATCGTCAGCATCTGTTTGTCCTTGTCTACGCAAAACTCTTCCAATGCAAATAGCACGTCCGGTAGTCCTCAGGTGAGCGCGTCTCTTAGCTGCCCGAGCAGGTATAGAAAATCAGACTGAGTATCGCTCAAATGTTCATAATTTCGTCAGTTTTGCTCCGATTGACTTGAAATTTTGACACAATATTCTTACGATGTTATACATTCATTTAAAAAATTAAAAATAAAATGCAAAAAAAAAAAAGTTAAAAACCTTACCCCCCCCCCTTAAATTACACTGTTCCGTAATTTGTCACTCGTAAATAGACACTGTTTTTATCTTTCCCGAATTTTTGCCCCCCCCAGAATCCTTGGGGCAGACCGTTGGAACGGTGTGAGATTCCGAACGTCGTGTTCTACTCACCTGGTATAGTCTTGTTTTGGAATTCCGGTTCATTTTGGAAGGTCTTTAAGGCATTAAAACACCACGCTTGTCAGACGGGTTGGTGAGTTTTATATCAGCCGCCCTTAACATAGGGAACAGACGCTGTCTGTAGCCGCCCATTATGGGTCAGACGCTACTGCCTGTTGGTCTGCGAGAGGTATTTTATTTCCCTCCTACCCTCCATAGCTGGCGAGCTTTCCCCTATCCGCCACTTGGGGACGCATCTCCTAGCGTCTACAGTCTATTCGCTGTCGAATTATCGCTCGGTTAGCCACCCTGGTCTCTGCAGCCCGCGGCTGCCTTCGCTTTGCAACCGCGCTATACGACAACTCTCTTACTCCCGCGCGCAGTCCTATTTATATCCGACCAATACTGGTATCGAAACTTCCAGGCGTTCCCAGTCTTTAGGAGAACTTTCCTGTGGCTTCCAGTATTTTATAGATGTTTCTCGATGCTTCCCGAAAGTCGTAGATTACGCTAGGCTGTTCAAACAGCTGTCTTTTAATAGAAGTGCGCGATTATTTTTAGCCTCGTTACAATATTTTTATTTTATTAATGTCAGCATAACAGAACAGAATACACAAATTATATGTATGTGTGGATGCTCTTACGATGGAATTGGTGAACGTTGCATTATGTAGGGTGATCTCTTAAGCCAGCTCATATAGGTTGTAAGCCTTGAGCCATCCTACGGAAGACTTCCATATATCCCTCTTCATATACACATAAGAATCTTAATTCTTTTTGGTGAGTTATAACATATAATAATAATAATTTGTTTGTTAATATTTGCTGGTTATCGTTGTTGTGAAAGAAATCATATCTATTATCTATTAAATAAATGCAAAAATAAAAAATGATTCTCATATGAATAGCTTCGTCTCGGTGAGACTTCTATAATTTATCTCAACAAAATATAATACATTACTTATTTCAAACTCAGCCCACAATCCCAAAAACAAGTATCTTCTGCTTATAGTGTCTCATAGCTAGTAGCAAAAACTTTTTGCTTTAATAATGAGTCGAAAATGTTGAAGCAATCAATAGTTATGGAGATGTGCTATATCAAAGTTTGATTTTTTTTCAATATTTTCGGTTTTATTGCAAAAAAGTAGAACTATATTACAGTAACCTATATCGATTACGAAAAATTCATTCGCTTTAAAACAAGTGAAATAAAATGATAAAAATGTTGCAAAATATGAAAATATGATCTAATTTTTACAAGGTTTTTATGATTTTACTTGAGTTTTATCGATATAGATTACTACTGTAGGTAATGATGTTCAAATTTTGCAAAAAAATAGTAAGAAATATTGAAAAAAAAGTGCAATCTTTTATATTGCACATCTCCATAAATATTGATAAATAAAATAAATAAATATATAAATATCATCGTCGTCTGCACATTTTCAACTCATTATCAAAGCAGGAATCTACCTGCAAAGTTTTTGCTACAAGCTATGAGACACCCTGTGTTAATCGAGGGTAGACAGCCAAAAGGACGTCAGTGATTATTTCAAACTTTACAGGAGAGCAAAATAATGTTCTGCCAATGTGGTCTTTTGATCTTAATCAGCTTAACTTCTAGGTAACTAATAAACGCACTTAACTGCGTAATAATTTGTATATGCGTGTGCTTTCATGTCACTATTTTTTAAATTTTCATACACTTACAAATTCATACGTTTTTCGTTTTAAAATAAAAAGACTTCAATCGAGTGTAGCTGTCTTGCCTCGGATGACGAATCGGCAATGACTGCGTTCGAATCTGACATCCATTCACTTTTTTCCCCGCCGCGTTCCTCCTTTAAAAGGATTAGGCATCGGCTAATCAGGTGTGGCCTTCTCGCATTAACACTGGCATCATAACCAAATACCTGCTCCTCAAACAGACCTCAGGGTACCTGCCTGGTGCCAGTGTGCACAGAGCAGTGACGTCACGGTGTTTGCTTGGTACCAACCAGGGTCGAACCAAGGACTAATAGGCTAAGAACCAGCTTGCGTTATAGTTTTGTTAGGGACATGGCTTTGGGAGGGAAATGAAAACATTGTAAATTAATTTATAACCGCAGAAAGTCATTGAACAAGGGTTAAATTGCAGTACCGAATGTTCTTAGGTTTTCATGGTCACTCAGAATCTTCAAGTTTGTGTGTACTGGGGTATTATGTCGTGTTTTTACGACCTTACGGATCCCATTGCAGGGTCCACCATCAGGGCTGATGTGTTGTGAGTGTTGGTGTTGTGGTTAAGTATCGGCTTGCAATACCGTGCCGAAGTCAGGATGTGTTGTATCGTGTTGCGTGTATGATGCGGGCCGACGTTTCGGATCCCATTGCATCATCATCACACGATGATGCCTGATGCCCTGCCGTGTTTCTGCGGCCAGAAATATCGTAGAAACACGGCGGAATATCCCAAAAATCTCATACCAGAAGAAACTTCACTATCTCAATTACGATAATTTCGTTGTCCGTCTGTCTGTCCGTCCGCGTAACTTCGTGTGTAACGTCCGTAACTTTTTGAAGTAATTTTTTTTCGGATTTTTTTTTCTAAAGTTTATTCAATTTTTCTTCGATTTCTTTTTACGAATCCTTAGGAACTGACATGTAACGTTACATGTCACAGTCTACCGTTTTTTTACATTTTTCGCGGGTAATTTCTTCCATCATAATAAAAGCTTGGGCGCTTTCACTCCATCAAAAACAGAATTCTATAATCTATATCAGTATCGTAAGCGCCAACTTTTATTTGGAGAGCGAAGCAAAATTTGCTTTTGTGAAGCAAATTTTGGTCGAAAATTTATTTTTTGTTTTTTAGTAGGTACATTTAAATATAAAGGTGGTTTTTAAAAAATATCGTGTTTTTAATTGTTAATGAAGACTCGGTGAAGTAGAGTCCGGCCCTGGATGTGTCAATAACATATGGAACAGCAAATTAATGTAGTTAATGACACATGTTTGCTTTTAGAAGCGAACTTGGTGAGTGCTCATTCGTATGACTATGAGCTCAATTATTAAAACATGTACGTGTTTGCTTATTACGACGAATGAAAAATATCTATATTACTATCCCGCTAGTAATAATATTGTAACGAGACCCTTAGAAGAATTTACGCACCGTCTAAACCCCTGGTAATACGTCACTCAGCCCAGTGGGCATGGCACTGGCTTCTCGCACCGAGGGTTCCGGGCTCGATTCCCGGTGAGGTCACAATGTTAATCTTTGTGATTTACTCAAGTCTGGGTGTTTTGTGATGTGTTTCGCTTCTGTATTGGGCTTCTTGGCCTGTTGAAGCGTAAATAAATAAAAAATTAAAAAAACATTATGGAAACAACGAGAACGATCTTCAGAAATCTTAAATTATATACAACCTTCGCGAAACTTCTACAAAATATTGGAACACCCGAGAAGAAACGAAAACCTTCTTCTAAGCACTAGAAACTAGTGTTGTTTTTAAAAACTAGTGTTGTTTTAAAAACTAATTTAAAATTGTTTTCATAATTTGTTTATTTCACTTTTCTCTTGTTTTATTTCTTATATAATTGGTTAGATTAGCGTTAAGATCTGAAATTACATTGATATATTGAGTCGTTCATAATTGAGCTCCAGTAGGATATTTCAAGATGTTTCTTTGATTTATTGTACTGTGAACTTGTGAATACTCTAAATAAATAAATAAATAAAAATCTAGAAAGTTCGATAAAACCAATGCTTGCAGGTATAAATAGCGCGGATCTATAACGCCACGTTGTCGTCGTTTTTGACAGTTCAATTCAGCGCGAAATCGGCCGCGAGCCGCGGGAATACGCCCAGGGTGGCTAGTCGTGAATTTCTTGGCGACAGATATCAGCAATAATAAAGTTTTTAATACACGAGTGATACATTGCGAAATTCATTAGTTATATTTTTTGTGGGATCCCACAAATAAATAACCTAGAAATACTTGAAATAAGGAAAAATGTTAATATTAATTCAAATATAATAAACACTCAGACTAAATTTGTGCACAATCCACTACTGAATATTTTTCAACCTTTTTTAATTTATCTTTTATTTATTTAATTTATTGTAAAAATACAGTTCTTATATATAACATATCAGATTAAACATTTTTTTTAAATACTTGGTAGTCATGTAGACCTCATCAGTGAAGAGAAGAAGCTCTTGAGTCTGATGAGGGAGCCACAGTTCTTATTCCTTGTTATAATATGTAGGTACATAGTGTATACAAGTTATTTATTAATACAGTAAAAAGGTAAATTGATAATGAGACTTCCATTCTATATTCATATTCCATCCCCTTCAGATAACATTCCAAATAATTGGTTACGTAAAAGTCATGCTGCGATGTTACCACTGCACGCCCCTGGTGTCCGTCCTGACGAAGATACGTTGATATCGAAACCGGGAGACGTTAAGTTACTCCTGGTGGTTTATACAAAAATTTTAATTTATTAATAATAATATTAATAATTATGTCCAACCGCAAAGTAAACGCTATAAACATCAATAATGCTATATAAAGCATCCTATTATTAATTGTTCGAAGAATAATTAATAATTCCTAGACTAGCAAACAGATACGAGCAACTGGACGTCTTTGCCAATAACTGTATATTATTCAAACATATATTAAAAGGTGTATTGAAAGATTACTAGTATTTGTGAAATTGGACTTAAATAATTGATATGTATATTTTTTTATTATAATACGACTTTCAAGGCTTGTGCTATATCTTTTTACTCTACATTATTACTTTTTTATTTTTAAATTTCTATTATATTATGTTTTTCTTATGCTTCTGCTTTTTATATACATACTTGCTTTTTACTTTATATTATGTTTATATATTTGTATCTATATTTTAAGTATTTTCTTTCGTCTTTATGTCATTATTATGTTTACGTGTGATTGTTTTTTTCTCTTTAAACTATGTATATATTCTGTTAATGTACACTTACCTATCTATTGTAAAAGACCTATAGGGCATTAATTAATAAATAAAATATTTAAAAAAAAATTTTTTTCTTCTGTATGAAGGCTTGAACTTTGTGGTGACACAAACAAAGTAATTTGTGTTTTATTAAAATAAAACACAAATTACTTTACAAATTGTATCTATACTAATATACTAATATACTAATACATATATAATAATAAAGAGGAAAGATTTGATTGTGTGTTTGAATTGAATAGGTTCCGAAACTACTGGACCGATTTAAAAAATTCTTTCACATTCAGAATCCTACATTATCCCTGATGAACATAGGCTATAGAATATTTTCAAAAATGTTAGGGATCCGTATGAAAACTTCGATAATATAACCCAACGTGTGAAAAAATTACGAAAAAAAAAATCTTATATTGCGTACGCTGCGGAAATTATTGCCAATAGAGCAAAGTAATGTACTACAGTTTTATAGAAGACATTAATATCTACAAAAAAGTCTGTAACACCATATATCTTAGTATTACAGTTATGTTACAATAACTTATGTTAACATTAGATGGAAACATTGTTTTTTTAGAGGACAGCGGACCCTTTGTTTTCCCTCACAAACTTATTTTTTACTTAATCCTTAACCCGTGCAACGCCGGGTACGACCAGCTAGTAATCTAATAAAGTGGTGAAAACGATGATTTGATTCGTGAAATGATTTGTGTTTTAAATTAATCCAATTATTAACATTACTGTTCCGGCCGCGCGCGCCTGGTGAGGACCAGCTCTTGGTTTCCGGTTCCTGTTCTGCCGAACGAGGCCCCAGAGCATAGTCAGGAGTGGCACGCACCAGCGGGCTGGTGATAAGCGCGATAAGGCTTATCTGCTATTGGCGGCGGCCGCCGCCAGCTATCTGGCCCTGATAAAATGAGCGGCACTCGATTGTACGACAGCACTATTCTATAGTTTTCCATTGTTTCTGCACCAATATTCCACGACCACGACCGCGAGCGACGGACCGAAGACACTCTCCGAGTGTGGCTCTGAAACGGTGCGCTTCATTGTCTTTTGTATGATATTGTCACGGGTCATGGCTGCGATTAGCGATTTATTAATTGATGATTAATTAATTATTTAATGTACAAAATCACTTAAAACGAATTAAACTTAACGCTATTCTTTAATCTGCACTATTTCGCAAAATATCACTGGTATATGAACACTTTAATATCGCTAGGTAACACGTATTCTAATTTGATTCCTTTTTTGCCATTTCCTACAAACACTAAATATATAATACACATAAATGTACATGTAAAATATACTTAAATGCAAAAATACATGTTACTAGAGTGTGCCGAAGACACTTGTAATTGGGATAAGGGGCATAGTCTTCATTTATAGTGTTTTATTATTAGAGTATCATGTACCTATTATCCTGTTATAGCTACACCGCATTCAAAAGAATGTGCGCAAAAAATATATGTTGTTATGATGCAAAAAATTAACACAAAAAAGGTTTTTCTAGTAAGTACCTTTTTTAAGCTAGAAAATATATATTTATTTGGAATATCATATTGAGGCTTGTAATACGGGCTTTCCAGGCAACTTTCCTCCTTTTTCTTCTTACCGGACAAAGCTAGGGAATGGTGTTTTGATTGTGGTCGACCTATAGCGTCTCTAATAAATATTTAAAAAAAAATCCATTTTCCATTAATATTTAAAAAAAAAAACCACTTTAGCATTAAAAAAATACAGAACATGGGTGGCGAAAGTGTAGGGCCGATATGGGAGCTATTGCTCATAGTACGGCCCTGGGTATGTGCGGGTCCCTCCTCACTCTTCATTTAAATAGTGTGTTTTAAAGAATAGCGTTAAGTTTTCGTGTTAAGTGACCTTGTACTTTGATTAAACAAATAATGTTTAATCATTAAATGATTAAACATATAATTCAATACATAACATACAAAGGTATTTTAAATCTTCGATAGCCTGCCAAAGAAAATTCAAAACACGGTGAATATAAGGAAGTTTAAACGGAGTGTAAAAATTTTATTGTAAAAACTTTTAAATGACTAGATGGAATGCAATATGTTCGAGTGAAATCATGTATTAACCCACACAATTATGTGTGGAACTAAATAATTAAATAAATAAATGAATAAATCGCTAGTTAATTTCCAGTATTTTCATTTATTTATTTATTTATTGAAATCAAAAGTCCAATAAAATATAATAATACACAACACGAACAACATAATTCAAAACAAAAGCAAGGACAAAAGAAAAGTACTAACAAGATGGAGACAAGATCCGGACTATCCAATCAGAGATTGTTTGAATCTGGACAGACTTAGCCGAAGAAGTCCAGATCCTGTCTTGAGTTTATAAGACGACATAACCGTGACATGGGAACATGGAATCCATAATTAGTTCCATGATGGCTAAGGAATATGGCTTCAATATTTCTGAGTATAGACTCAGTATATTGTCAGATAGCTGACAATCGGTGGCGTGCAGTTTAGGTTGTGGTGTGATACATCAGTTCTTTGGTAAGCGTCCATGCTTCCATTCCACAGAACAATACTGAAAACACGTAGCATCTGAACATTCGAATTCGCAATCCTAGGTTGAGATCATGACTGCAGAACCTCTTTTTCATGCTGATAAAGGTTGCACGAGCTTGCTCTATGCGGCATTTGATTTCAACCGAAGGATCCCATCTTTCATTTAAGTTGCAGCCCAAGTAAACAATACTTTGTACCTTCTCTAGTTTCGTTCCAGCTATATAAAGATTGTTATTCAAGTCAACTGCGTTATTTTTGCTTATAAGCAAAAATAATTGCTAACCCAAATTTCTCACGTGTCTTCACTACTTGATTCAGCAGAAGTTGCAGATCTTCAATGTTACTTGTTATAAGTACCGTATCATCTGCATAACGCAGATTGTTCAGGATCTTCTCATTTATAACAAGTCCTAGAGTAGATTCTTGCAGAGCTTCATTGAATATTTCTTCTGAATATAAGTTGAACAGCATGGGTGAAAGAATACATCCCTGTCGCACGCCTCTCTTTATTTCTATTTGGGCGCAAACAAGTGAGATAAATGGAGAGTTGACGAATTACGGCTAGAATTTTAAATCAACTTTTTCTTAAGAAATTATTATTTGTTTCCCAGAATCTTTACTAATGCACAGCTCTTTTGCTTGTATGCGCTGCACGCCATTGCTGACAATACTATCACGAAGGAGGAACATTGAATAATAGAATTTGAAGGTTAAAATCTGACATTGTTTTCGGAAAACCTGCGTAGTTTTTTGAATGAAAAGTGATGGATTTGCGAGGACAGCTCTGCAATGGCGGTCATGAATATGCGCCTCGTTATCCCTGATGCATAGAGCGCGCTGAACGATAAGGCCGGTCGCACTTTGGATACGAATTATTACGTACGATTATTTCCGTACGTATTGAGCGCGCACGTTGATTGCGTCTTGCGTTGGTCACGATCAGTTACTTTTCGCATTTCTCCAATAACGTTTGGGCCAAATGAATAACCTGTATCTTCTGAAAAACTCTATTATGGCAGACTTAAATAATGACAAAATGACCATCTATATCTAATAGATTCACAAACGCTGGGGAGAATCGAAATACAACGAGAGCTCATAACTTCGGAGAAATATTTAAAAGTTTTTTCACTTTGGTCCCACAAACATTTGTGGTCGTGTGTCAAATTGACAAATTATTCAATATACATCGTACGAACCCGCAAAAATTTCCGAACAAATTCGGATCGTGTCGGACGTCGCATCTATACGTACGTACACGCACTACTGAGGGCCTGTTGTTTGATCAGAAGTTAGAGTAAGAGTTAAGCAATAAGCATTGATTTTTACGAAAACGGGTGTTTTGATTGGTGGAGAGTGCAAAAGTCTATGCTTTTTTTTTAACTATTACTCTTACTTCTGATCAAACAACAGGCCCTAAGTCGTGTACAGTGTGCGATGTTCAATACTACTTCGAAGTTCAGTAATGTACTTGCGTATTCGTACGTGTACGTACTGCTCAATTTCGTACGAAAACGCGTCCAGTGTGCGGCCGGCGTATCGTGGCACATAATTCGTGCTTGCAATTTCAAATGTATTATTTAAATAAAAATGGTAAATATTGAAGACGCCACAAGGTTGAATAACTCGGATAGTGTGTCATTTGCTTCGTAATCATTCCCATATCCTTGAGCGCGCCAATAATGGCGCAATTACAATGTTTGTTTATATTTTTTTAATTCGAAACGCAACTTTTCATTCATTCGCCGAGTTAATGTATTCGTAAAACACTGTGTTAATGCGATTTCAAGGCGAAAATAGGATCCCAACGATCGATCAAACATAATAATTTCGTTGTCTGTACCCGCAGCATCGCGTAACCTCCGTAATTCACGGCTAAAAAACGGATAAAAACCCCGGCCACCAAACCCGAACAGGCCGTTTCGCGCACGTTGCCACGGCCGCCTCTCCGTGAAGAGTCAAAAAGATGCTTTAAATATATATTTTGAGGAATCTTTTATACAATATACGTATTTTTTTTACGCTTCAACGGTCCAAATGCCAAATTGCAGAAGCGAAACACATCACATAATACCCAGGCTTGAGTAAATCACTTAGATTTAATTGCGATCCGTTTGTTGTCTGATAATTGTTTAATTTTTGCAAGGTTTTTATCATTTCACTCGACTTGTATTAAAACGAATGAATTTTTCATAATTGATATATATATTACTGCAAAGATATATCAATAAGTCAGAAATATTGAAAAAAATTGCAAACTAAATGGTATATCTACGTAATTATTGATATTAGGTCATGGTTGCTTGAATATTTTCGACTCATTATCCAGTCAGGAATCCACTTGTGAAGTTTTTGCAACTAGCTTTGAGACACCTGTATACACTAGGGCTTAATTTTTGCAAGGTTTTTATCATTTTACTCGACTTGTATTAAAACGAATGAATTTTCCATAATTGATATATATTACTGCGAAGATATTTCAACTTTTTACAAATAATTAGTCAGAAATATTGAAAAAAAAATGCAATATTTGATATTGCATATCTCCGTAATTATTGATATTAGGTCATGGTTGCTCGAACATTTTCGACTCATTATCAAGTCAGGAATCTACCTGTGAATTTTTTGCAACTTGCTATGAGACACCTGTATATACTAGGGCTTAGCAAAGACGCAAGCCATTAATAGTATGTTCCGTGATTTTTCACGGGTGTACGGCTTGTATTTTAAATTAATTTTTAACTAGCAGGTAAGCAATCGGCTCTCGCCGATTACTTTCTGCTAGGCCCTGCGTACGTGGCTATTGTGGCCGCTTCGCAGCCAATGATGGCCGCTCCGCATCAAAAAGCGGTATTGCCAGCACAAAAAATATATTTCCGCGACACAGTTGGCTGTTTTCTATGACAATAAAAACACGTATTTTTAAATATTCCACGAAAATATTTAAAAACCTTCTGTGTATAGTTTTCTGGGATATTCTGCCGTGTATATGTGACTTCTCAGGCCAGAGAGGTCACATATACACGGCAAAATATACCAGTAAACTATACACAGAAGATTTTGAACGGCCGTGAAAACCTAAGTACATATTTAAAAACAACGATTAATTTCCGATAGTTTAATATCAGTTTGTTCGTATTCCTATATTTTTTAATCTTTTTAATGTACTCCTAAATGTTTTTTTAACTGGAAACAGAATTCATCCTCTAACAACAACATCATCACTTTTAGCGTAATTAATATATAGATTTAATCGCTTTCTTATATACATTTTAATAGCGTTTCGACTGCAATGACGTATTTTGTTTTTTACTATTTTTTTCCAAGGAGTTGTCCATCGTTTGCGCTCACAAACAAAATAATTGAAAAGAGCTTCAAAAGTAGGTAAACGATTTCCAAGCGAATGGTCCATTACGTATGCCGCTATGATTTATTATTGCAATTTTACAGCTATAATGCACGTGATGTTGATAGATTAATATGATTCAGTTATATGTTATATGTCCATTGTATTATATGTGCATATCCACGTGTTCTTAATAAACCTTTCAAGGCATCATTGCATGAAGTAAAAACACAAAGAATTGCATATTATGTAGCCATAAATTGCTGTACATGATGAATATGTTATTGTATTTTTATTTAAACCATAAAAAATTACATTGCGACAAAATGGTAAGCCGAAGTAATATGTCATAACAATTTAGAATGATCTAGAACGGCCTACGGCAGTCTAGGGATATCTACAATATACGGGAAACGCCTGAAACAACCCAGCAGCGTTGGGAACCTTCTCATAAACACTAGAAAGCAATAGCAAGGTAACTTATCGTGACCAACGCAGGACGCAATCAATGTGCGCGCTCAGTACGTACGAAAATAATCCTACGAATACGTACGCATTGGAGCGCGCACATTGATTGCGTCTTGCATTGTCACGATCAGTTACTTTGCGCATTTCTCCAACGACGTTTGTGCCAAATGAATAATCTGTATCTTCTGGAAAACTCTATTATGGCAGACTTAAACAATGACAAATTTCTTGACTATCTATCAAATAGATTCACAAACGCAGGGGAGAATCGAAGTGCAACGAGAGCTCGTAACATCGGAGAAATATTTAAAAGTTTTTTTGTTCGAAGTACATAATTATACCTCACTTTCATTAAACCAAACAGGTATTTTTTAGTTCTTTAGAAATCTCTATCCTATCTAGAAATAATAGAGAATCCTCCGCCATGATCTGCGCTGATGGTCACGTAGTTAAATCTCTTTGGTCCCACAAATATTTGTGGTCATGTGTCAAATTGAGAAAGTTTTCAATATCCGTCATACGAAATCGCAAGAATTTCCGAACAAATCCGGATCGTGTCGGACGCACTACTAAATCGTGTACAGTGTGTGATGTTCAGTACTACTTGGAAGGTCAGGAATGTTCTTGCGTATTCGTACGTATACGTACTACTCAATTTCGTACGAAAATGCATTCAGTGTGCGGCCGGCGTAGGTATTTCATGTATGGATGTATGATATTACATATATGCGGCTGTCTAGTACCTTTGTTAGTCTGGTTTCCATGACAATTTCGTTCTTCTCGCTTGACAAACTGGCGACCCTTGCTTTAGGGAATTGGAAATAATCTTCTTAAAAAAGTAACCCATAAAAACCAAGATTTTATTGCACTCCCTTTCTTTGTAAAATATGACAACAATTAAAGACGAATTAAAACATATAACATAACACTAAACTTACAGTAATTTAACATATTTCTAAAATGTCACATGTTTTGAGCTTTGATAAGACACTTCATGCTTTGAAGATTAAATTCTAAAAACATTTGTCAGTCAATTTAGATTTTCGACATTCGTAGTGAAGTACCTATTATGTATACCGACGGAGTAATTCAAATTTAGAAAATATTCCGCGTCGTTATCGGGCCGCCGTTGCTAGTAATCAAACTTTGATAATGATTCCAATTTGAAAAAAAACAATAAAATTTCTAAAAATCCGAAATTATACTACAATTATTAATTTTTTTTAACGAAAATTTGACAGATCTTCTTGATCGTCGCCACGAGTCTACTTGCCAAGTTTCAGCTCCATTGGATCACGGGAAAAGGGTCAAAAATCGATCCAAAGTTTTTTTTCAGTTAATATAAAGGGAGTATAAAAATGTTCATTTTTAGTGAGCTCACAAAGAGATATTGACGCGACATTTTAATGGCGGCTTGAACGTGTTCTGTAAATGCAAGATTACGTAATAACTTTGTTGTTTTTATCAGAATGGCTCTGAATCACTTGTGATAAGATTACGGAAAAAGTACTGAATATAAAAAGATTAATAAAACAAAAATAATCGAGAGATAAATATAATCTTTCGATTATTTGAGTTTTATGTTACTGTAATATACTTACCTGCAAAACGGCAACGATATTAGATTTAACAAAAAACTAGTATCGTGGTTAAAAATTTAAAAAAAAAAGTGTGAAACAGAAGCATGGTTTGTGATATTTATAACGTAGAGGGTTATTTGTAAAACATTAATAACCTTGCAGGACTATATTCGTACTTTGATTATGAGTCGAAAATGTTCAAGCAGCCATGACCTAATATCAATAGTTATGGAGAAATGCAACATAAAACTTTGAATTTTTTTTCAATATTTCTGACTTATTTTTTATAAAACGTTGGCCTATCATTACAGTGACTCATATCGATTACGAAAAATTCATTCGTTTCTATACAAATGAAATAAAATGATAAAAACCCTGAAAAAATTCCAATTGGAATGTTTTCCAATTGGAATTCGAAGGTTTTTATTTTTTTATTTGACTTGTATTAAAGGGAATGAATTTTTCATACTTGATATAAGTTACTGCAATGATAGTCCAACATTTTACAAAAAATAAGTCAGAAATATTGAAAAAAAATGCAAACTTTGATGTCGCATATCTCCTTAACTATAGGTCATAATAGCTTGAACATTTTCGACTCATAATCAAGGCAGGAATATAGTCCTGCGAGTTTATTAATGTTTTCCAAATAACCCTGTATATGAAATTTATAAACCATTATCTTTTAAAATAATTGTTGTATTGTCGTTTTTTTGTTTGCTAGGCGACTTGATTATGCAAGAATAATGTATTGTAAAATGTGCCTTAAATAGGGACATACTTCTGCTCTGATCCAATCCCCTCTGATAAAAACGGGATTTTTTTCATTTCTCTACAATTTTATACTCAGTGACAGAATGTTTAAAAAATATATATACACATATGTTTTTGCTAAATACATCCCAAATTAAGTAAAGACAATTATAAAGAGAATATCAGTATGAACAAAGACATGTTTTAACAAAATTTAATCAAATAAATTAACGGTAAAATGTTTGTTAGGGAGATATCATTAACAATTTGTGCATTAAACTGAATATTATTTATAATTTATTTTATCATTAAGACATTATTATTTATTTATCACAACTATAAAATTTGCTAATCAAGAACTCATTTCTAATTGTATTTGTTGTTTTGCGTATTGTGTAAAAACTTGTCAAACCGGAACTCATTCCTCAATCGAATTGATTGATTTGCGTTATTTTACTTTGTTCTAAATATTATTTACAATTCGTTTTATCAGTAAAACATTATTTATTTTTAGCTTATCATAAAAAGTGTATATATTGGGTAATTACGTCGTATTCAAAATGTACATAAAATATTTATACTTAATGTCACTCTAGGGCCATCTATTAAGGTACAGATACACATGCTTATTACTGGCATACTCATGAGTATGCTCAAAACTAGCATGCCCTAACAACTGTACACACTTGCTCATTATTAGCATGCTTATAAATAAGCATACTCAAAGCCAACAATCAAACACACACGCTTATTACTGGCATACTCTTGTCATAGAATAGAGACGCTCTTGTTCAAAATGGAAACTGTAAACTGAAATAGAAAATTCAAGTGAACCAATAAATAAAAATATTTTTGATTTTAGTTTTTATAATTTTTATTGTAAGATTTGAATCATTCATGTCTTTTAATAAAGTTTCATAAGCATTATTTCTTGCTATATTATTTTTACATAGCGGTGACCGAGTATTCCACAGACATTCGTGTTTCCTATAAAAGTCACGAAAAGTAATGTTTTAATCATCTCCCCAGCGCGCCATATTTGTTTCATCTGTCGCGGACTGAGAAGATCGCATTGATAATCGATACTAGCCGCGAATGACATAAGCATGCTCATAATAAGCAAGCCTGTTCACACATGCTCAAAAGATACCCCTTCTCATGGTGAATGACATTAGCACGCTCATAAATCGACCGGCGGTTGATTTTTGAGCATGCCACTGATGAGCATGCTTATTACTAGCAATGTGCGTACACACATGCCACTAACAAGCAAAGGCTAAAGAAGGTCAATACTGCGCATGCTCAAGTGCCACTAATAAGCATGTGTATCAGTACCTTTTTGGGGGGTCAATAACGACCAGTTGACGGTCTGTTTGTTAAAAATAAAAATAAATAAAATGAACATAATTTATGTTCAGAATATTTTTGAGTTCGTTCAAATCTTTCAGAACGGTAGTACTGGATTTCTTGTCACAGAGACATCATTAATCAATTAATGTATATTATGAATGTCTCACAGAGACGAAACTGTATTTTATTTTTATTATGGGAAAGTAGGTATAGAAGTCATTTATGGTGTATATCGGACTTACGACCGATCGTATGGTAGGCTTATGTGATTACTTTACACATATGTAACGTTCGCCATTTCCACCATGATAGAATATACCATAGAATACACATTAATTGATAATTTATGTTTTTATCCAATTAAATAATCATCACGAATAATCTCTACAATGTCTAAATTCATCAATAATAATATAACTACCTTCTCAGACGAAAGCCTCTTTTCTACTCCTGGCGGTTATGATATCTCATCTGCTTCGGCTGGATACACGTCTCTCAGGACTTCTGTTCTTATAAAAATCCTTTCTGTATCTTGTTGAATATTATTGCAAGAGCCAAACGTCACAACTTTTTATTTTTAAGATCGATAGCGCAATGGAGAGAATACGTAACGAAAGCAATCTCTCACATAGATGAGAATATGATTCTCCGAATTGTGAGTCAGACGACGTACTCTTGGTTATTATGTAACGCCATCGATATATTTTTTTATATAACTAGCTGTGCCCGCGCGGCTTCGCACGCGTAGATTTTTAGAACACTGTTTGGATCGTCATAGAACTTTCGCGAACCTTCTAGAACATTCTCCTTGCAGAACTTTTAAGAAATCGAATGTACAGGAACCTTCTAGACACACCGACACATTCTGCATTCAGTTTAGAACCTTATAGAACTTTCGGGAATTTTCTGGAACCTTTTCCTTCCAGAACTTTCTAGAGCAGATTTTTTTGGAACCTTCTAGACTCACCGACACAGTCAGCGCGCCTATTTTAAAACAATATGAAGCATTTGCGGCTTTCCCATAACGAAACAACGTGCTAGAAAGCACATTTTCGTCACCCACTCCCACCCACGCTCAGCCACCCCCACCAAACTCGCATACTTTCGATGTGACACCAAGGACACCACCATAACCATCGGTGGATGGTTGTGGAAAAAACTTGGCGGATAGGGAAACACGGGTTTCTTTATATATATATATATATATATTGATTAGCTTTGTGCAGAATGGTTATATAATACATATTTTTAAAGAGACTAACACAATACTTGGGACAAAATACATAAAACAATACAAAATTTATTTTAAACATAGCCCGCTCTCCCAATTACAAGTGTCTTCGGCCTGCTCTAGCAACACGCTTACCTATGTATGTATATACGAGGTTATTTGGAAAACATTAATAACCTCGCTGGACTATATTCCTGCCTCGATTATGAGTCGAAAATGTTTAAGCAGCAATGACCTAATACATCAATAGTTATAGAAATATGCGACATCAAAGTTTGCATTTTTTTTCAATATTTCTGACTTATTTTTTGTAAACGTTGGACTATCATTCATCATCATCACTCTTGACTCTACAATCCCTGGTGGGTCTTGGCCTCCTCAAGAGTCTTCCTCCACTCATCTCGGTTTATTGTCTAGAAGCTCTAAGGCAGAAATGTCTTTGAGAACGTTGTCGCTCCATTGGACTATCATTTTAGTAACTTATATCGATTATGAAAAATTTATTCGTTTCAATACAAATTAATTAGTTTTAAAAATAGATGCACATGTCTTGGCATTTTTATCTTGTATAAGATGTGTCGAAACCAATTTAATTGTCCAGCCCTATTATCACTTATAAACATCCATTTCCCAGCAAGAACTTGATGAAAATGATAAAAACCTTGTAAAAAAATTCTAGTTTCAATTTTTTCAATAGCTCGACCATTTTTTCTTCGACTTAAGTTGTAAAATAGGTCACCACGAAAAGCCCTTTTATTTTAACGGGATAATATATAGCCCATGTCCACCCTGAAAGTCCATTCTAAATATTGGTAAAGAATTTTTAAAATCGTATGTTTGGTTTCGGAGATTACCTTCTACATCCAAACTTAAAAACTTACAAACTTTACCTATTTGTATATTAGTATAGATTACAGTTGTAAGCTATACAATACAATACTATACTATACAATATATTATAAAGTATACTATGGATATAATAAAAAGTGTTAATAGTAAATTGAATATTATAAATAACCAGGTCTTTTTATTTGTTTTATGTGGGTACTAAATTATTTATTCATTATTCATACATTATTTTTAATTTTTTTACTGTCTACACTTCGATTTTTTATTTATTAGTATACATTGTATCTTGATGAAGGGACCATTGGTATTTTCATTAAACAAGTGGTAAAAACAAAGTATTCTTCTTCTTCTTTTGTTAGATCCTTGATCTGTGTTGACAGGTCAGTCCTGGTCTTGTGACGAGGACGTCCAGCTCTCTCTCCATCTCTTTGGTGGTCTCCATGGTGATCCCCTCTGGAATCCCGCGCATCGCGGCTCTGGGAAGTCTCGTCTGGTCCATTCTCTCGACATGAACGCCTTCTCTGCCTGCTCCATCTAACAACGTCTTGTATGTCGCAGGTTCTGCGCATTTCCGCATTGGGTACTCTGTCTCTGAGGGTCTTGCCCGCAATGGTCTTAGGGTCTTCATCTCGATAGTTCTGAGGAGGTGTTTAGTTCTCACCATGTCCGCTCTTGCTTCGATACCGTATGTGATGATAGGTCTTATGCATGTTTTAAATATTCTGACTTTGCTTTCCGCTAGCATATGCTAATTGGCCCATAGTGTCTCTTAAGCATCCGGAGATAACCGCTGCTTGGTTTGTCTGCTCTTTAACTTTGTTATACAGATCACTGTAGCTAGATATCTCCACCCCAAGGTACTTACATTTCATAACCTGTTCTATGGGTTTATTGTCTACGATCGATTTACATCTTTGAGGTTGTCTATTATTAATTTAAGACACAAAAACAAAAAAAAGTATATTTTCATTTATTATAAATCTAAAATATGATAAATGATAGAGAATATCATTCGATTTTTACAAATATATACCTAGACCAAACATACAACCATTTGAAATCCAAGACCTTGATTGACATTAAAATTTTAAATATTCAGAAACATAATATAATAGAACGTTCGTAATTCATTGCATATAATTATTCAGTAGCATACCTCGATGGAAAATACCCGACCGCAGATCATATATGATGTCAATTGGACGTAGTTATGCAGAAAGCCACAACCCACAAATGCTAAAATGAGATGCGTAAGGGTCTGGACAGCTCATCTATATATTAATTACGCTAACCAATGTCGTTTCTCTCTCAGTATGATTTCTGTTGCAAGTTGACCAAAAAATCTATTTGATTATAATAATTTTGCCACGTTGTTCATATATAAATAAACACGTCTGACTATGGATCAGAAGATTCCAGGTTCGAATCCTGGCAGGAAAGAGGTTTTTTTTTTACGATCGAGAATATTTTGTTTGTTGAAATTTTAATTACATTTTTGGTTTTGTTTTATTATGTAACAAACCAAATTAAACAATGTTGTATAAAAGCAATCAAAGGCGCTGTTTCCACGACAGTTAGGCAGATGGTAGAACGCCACAATTATGTAGCAATGCTGTTACATAGTTTATTTATTCACTGCGAGAAGAGAAGAGAGTAGGTACCTACCTATCGGACTGTGGTTTATTTTATGACAATCTATATATTAGTTACGCTAACCAATGTCGCTGTCTCCGGATGATTTCTGTTGCCAGTTAAAAAAAAAAACAAATGGCGAAATCGTATAAAGTAGCGAGAAGTATGGATTGTTTTAAAATACATGCAGATAATATGCCGCCCGCAGGGCCTAGCGGTAAGCCTTCCTTCCTGCTAGTTATGATATATTTATGTGCTGACAGCGTCCAAGCTCAATATTTCTCAACTCATGGCACAGCCATCAACATTAAATTGGCTCAAAAAAGTTCCACAATTTGTATTATCAGTCTTAAATAGTATTTTATCCGTCTCATTGCTAGTAGCAAAAACTTTACAGATGGATTCCTGCCTTATATAATGAGTCGAAAATATTCAAGTAACCGTGACCTAGCTGAATCAATAGTTATGGAGATATGCAATATCAAAGTTTGAATTTTTTTTCAATATTTATGAATTTTTTTTTGCAAAAAGTTGAACTATCTTTACAGTAACTTGAGTAAGTCGAATAAAATGATAAAAACCTTCCGAAAATAGTTTCCGAAATCCGGTTTTTATCGTTTTATTTGAGTTGTATTGAAGATAATGAATTTTTCCTAATCGATATAAGTTACGGTAATGATAGTTCAACTTTTTGCAAAAAAATGGTCATTGAAAAAAGATGACATCTTTGATATTGCACATCTCCATAACTTGGTAATAGTTGCTTGAACATTTTCGACTCACTATCAAGGCAGGCATTATCCACGTGTAAAGTTTTTGCTACTAGCTACGAAACACTAGGCATCCAAGATAATTATTAAATACTTTTTATCCGAGACAGAGAAGATTTTTTATCAACGCAAGAGAAAATTTAAACAAAAATAACAACCGAAATGTGTTCAAACTTAAATGTTATATTAAAATTTTATAGAACAAATCCAAGTCAAATAGAATAAAAAAGCTGGAATTAAATCATTTCACTCATATTTGATAGAATATTAATAATCAATGGACACTAAACCAAGAACTAATCCGCAAAGTCGAGGCTTTTGGTTTCCTGGTGGACAGAGTGACGAATGATGAAGTCCTCCGGTGATGGAAAAGACCGAGAAGTGCTGCGAACTATCAAGACAAGAAAGCTGGAGTATCTCGGATATATCATGAGAGGACCAAAATATAGTCTAAACCAACTCATCATCCAGGGGAAAATAAGTGGTAAAAGAAGCCGCATCTCACGGTTGCGTAACTGGAGGGACTGGTATAAGTGTAACCAGATTGAGTTATTCCGTGGGCGGTAAATAAAGACGTAATCGCCAGAATGATCGCCGACCTCCGATAGGAGATGGCACCATAAGAAGAAGAAGTAGATAGAATACATCCAACCCACATAGAACAAAATAAGTACTGTTTTCGGTACATCTAGACATTATATAGAAGTAATCTAATGTAGTAAATATTTTTTTGTTATAATTACAAAAAAAAAAAACATTTAAAAATATCAAGCCCTATGCAAAAAAATGCAATAATTAATGAAATTATGTATTAAGTTTAAGTGATTAAAATTTTTAGAAACCATTTTCTAAATTCCTTGTTTTTTGATTGGATGCTTTCAACATAACCACGTCAAATTCATGTTTCCGAAAATGATTTGCAATTTTTAAGCATATTTAATGGGGGAAAAATGCTTTAGATAATTTCAATGGCTTTTAAATAGTTCCTTTTTGTAGACGTCATCTAAATATTGATATGAAATATTTATAAATGATTGAGAATGAATTGATTATGCTACAAAACCATTTAAAAAAATTATGTATGTAGAATATAACAGAGCTAGTCCACAATACTTATCTGGGAGATTCTGGCCTAAATTATCAGTCGAAAATAGAATGATTTCAATAGTTATCGAGATAAGCGACATCAAAGTTTGTATTTTTTTTTAATATTTCCGATTAAGCTTCTATAAGACGTTGGACATTCAAGAAAGTAACTTTTATCAAATATAAATAATTCATTCGCTTTGATTCAAGTCAAACAAAATTATTAAACCATTACAGAAAATTAAAAAATATATTTTTGTAAGGTTTTTGCAATTTTATTTGACTTCAATTGGGGCGAATGAATTTGAAATATTACACATGCACGCCTGCCTTGGTAATGAGTCGAAAATGTTCAAGCGACCAAGCAATTTAATCAATGGTTATGGAGATATGCAATAACAGAGTTTGCATTTTTTCAATATTTCTGACATATTTTTTGCAACAAGTTGAACTATCACTACAGTAACATTATGATTATGAAAAATTCATTCGCTTTAATGCAAGTCGAATAAAACGATAAAAACAAAAAATTATGACAGATTTTTTACGAGGTTTGTATAATTTTATTTGAGTTTTGTTGATCTGAGTGAATTTTTCATAATCGATATAAGTCACTGTAATAAGTCCAACGTTTTACAAAAAATAAGTCAGAAATATTTAAAAAAACACGCTAACTTTGATATTGCATTTCTTGTGGTTTCTCGAACATTTTCGACTCATTATCCAGGCAGAAATCTACCTGTAAAGTCTTCCACGTATTTACGGAAATAAAACAGATTTTTTTTTGGGACGGTACACCTGGTTTCTGCATGGATGCGAAAGTGTTAAATATGTATGTATTTCTTAGAGAGAAAAACACACCTTTAAACATTCGCATTCGTCTGATTTCGTCAGCCTCTTATTTCCACGTTTCACTGGCATACATACGAGTCTTGGTACATAAAACCCATATAACTTTACCGCGGCTCGATGGACGTAAAAATTACTATGACATCATTATGACAGAGAATGGATATGATAGCATTCCTAGCTTTATTCACAAGCAAAATTTAAATTATACTGGCCGTTTTTTATCAAGATATTACCGAGTATTTCGGGTTACGCCAAAATCTCACCCGAAACAGGTTTCGGATTATGGTAGAAGTTTTACCGCGACGTGTTTTTAAAATATGCATAAAAATTTATTGTCTTTTCATTCGGTCGTAAAATCATTCTCAGAATGGTAAAATATACATGGCAAATAAAATAATATGACACTTGCGGTCTTAAATACAGAGAAATTGTTATTAAATGGCTATCTTACATTAAAATAATGTAGTTTCCCTCCCAAACACACGCTTTGACAGCTCGTAGCTCCCTTTTGTTTTCTAAAATTTGAATGGATAACAAAAATGGCGGCCCTTCAGAATAATAACAACCTCGTTTTTCATTGAATAAATATAATTTATTTATAAAGAATTATCAGCGATGATTCTTATCAATATTTGTTTCATTATCTGAATCTCGAACCTAGGCGGTATAAACACGAAAATATATGTTACATTATGGCGGTAATTTTCAAATGTTCAACTCGAAAGTCGGGTGTGAGGGGCGTTTCGAGTCTGGGCAGACGATCCAAGCGCACCAGGCTCCTGGTAGTCGAGGCATCGTCGTCCGCAGCTCCCGGGAGCGCCTCGAAGGCCGAATAACACGTCGGCGTTGACAGCTGTCGCGCGACACTAACCACTAAAACAAACGTTCAACAACAACAGGCGCGCACTACAACTTTTTAACAATTTCGAACTTGTGTTTCAAATCCATTTGCGACTTTTTGGGGTCGATCTTTTTCCTGGCGGCGAGCTGCGCCCGCATCTCCGCGGCCGTCATCCCGAGGTTGAGTTTGTTTATCTGTGGCCCCTTGGGAGCGAAGATCTCGTGCTTGTTGTCTTCTTCGTTGTTCTCGATTGTCCGCGGTTCTTCCTTCTTGTTTTTGTCTTTTTCTGTGGCTTTGTCGAGGCCGGGCACCTTCTCCGTGGCGGCGGGGGTGACCACGAGCAGCTTGGTCTCGTTGGGGAGGGTCTTGATCTTCTGCACGACCTGCTTGTGGTTGTCGTTGGCGATGTTGACGCCGTTGACTTCCAGGATCCTGTCTCCCTGCCTGAGGCCGGCCGTCTCGGCCGGGGAGCCGTCGTCCACCTTGCCGATGTACTGGCCCGGTTTGCCCTGCTCCGCGTGCAGGTTGAAGCCGTAGCCGTCGAAGGTGTCCACTTTGATAACATGGCAGAGGCGCGGGGCGCCTTCCGCTCCGTTGGCGGCCATCTCGGGAGGTTGGTCGCGCGGCGGCCGGTGGTCGACTGCCGGGCGGGACCGAGCGGGCGCGGAGGGGCCGGTCCGCCGGCGGGGAAAAACACCTGTGCGCTCGTAGCCAGTCAGGTGTGCGCCCGGTGCTGCCAGGTCGAAGCGAAAATTGCGATTAATTATCAGCGCGCGTAAGCGGATGACGTACGCTTTAACAACATTCCCGATAAATGAAAACCCTCCACGCGACCGAGGAAATGTTATTATTATTTCGTGCGTTGTTTAGATACTATTAATTACTACATCAGTATTATATTTTTACTACATGGTGTAACAGAGCTTGTTTGAGAGAAATTGTGGTGGGTATTAGGGAACAAGCAGGCAAGCACTAACCTTTCTTCCTTCGGGCTCACTGGTTCTCCTCTTGCCTCTTCTTTATCTTCCTAACTTCTAGCGGCGAGGTGTTTCCCGTTAATTTTAAGACAAACACTCGCGTCAATAATTAAATCTTTGTTTTAGATTTGCGGTAGTTCACGGCGAAAAGTATGCGGTCACTTTATTCACTGACATTTTTTTTATTACTGCGATTGCAGCTGTTTTTCCGTCTTGTGGCGACTTCGTTTTTCAAAACTGGAGCGGCTCTAGTACTTGCATTGCTTTCGGGAAATGGGTAGGGACTGGGAGAGAGGGAATACCTTTTTCCTAGTTTACACGCGCTAATGGCGCTAACAGAGCTAGTCCACGATACTTTACAGGAACATACAGGAAATGTACAAGCAACAGTGTCTAAATATCAATAGCTATGGAGATAAACGTAGAATCGACTATTAAATGTTATAATTCACTTCAATACAAGTAAAATTAAATGATCAAAACTATTTACTCATGTACGCGCGATAAAAGTTATACTTAAAAACGAAAATAAAAACAAAATTATATATTAATGACCTTCAAAATATTGAGTTGTTAAAATCTATATCGATCATAGTCGATTATTTTAGTGATATTCACGAAAAGAATTAAAACTCATACTTACAGAAATGTAACCTCAAATATTTAAAATAACTGGAGCAAAAAAAATTATAAAAACGATCGTAACATTTGTGAACTTAAGTAAATATAATCTGATGATATTGTCTTCAAAACACGTATGCATTTTCAAAAAAAGTCTCTACCAAATTTCATATAACTTTATCGATTAAGAAAAATTCATTCGCTTCAATACAACTCGAATAAAATGATGAAAACCTTGGAAAAAATTACATTTTCAATTTTTTTGACCGATTTTTATCATTTTATTCGATTTGCATTAAATCAAATGAATTTTCATAATGATGGTTCAACTTTTTGTAAAAATAAGTCGGAAATATCGAGAAAAAAGTAAACTTTAACATCTCCATAACTATTGATATTAGGTCATGGAATCGTTGAACATTTTCGACTCATTATTAAGGCAGGAATCCACCTGTAAAGTTTTTGCTACTAGCTATGTGACACTGTATGATAATACTTTTCTTCATTCGTGCATCATATCGTGGTGCGCCTGCAGAAGACTAATTACTAACGCACGTGATATACAGATTGCAAATAATTGCAGGCGTAGGATATAAAGGATATTCATACAAAACTAGCAGAAAAATCCGCTATCGCGTATTGCTTGCTGCTAACTTTGTACAAGCGGGGGATCGTATCCAAAATTAATTATACTCGCCGTCTAAGGTTTAACTGTAAAAATAATGTGAAGTATTAATAATACATATCAAAATATTGTCACTTAATGACACGCTGAAAATAATTTACACAATGTCCGAATGTCCGTAAATGCCATAACCATCAATATAATAAACCGGGGTGATATAGAACCTTCGGAAAACGTCTAGAAACACCGGGAAAAGCCTAGAAGCGACGAGAATTCTCTCCTACATTAGAAAAATCTAGGAGGCTCGATACCTGCATTTTCGAATATAAATGTGGCACGGCACGGCGCGAGAGTTGTTGTTGTCGTGTTTGACAGGTGGATACAGTGCGAAGTATGCGCGAGCCACGAATATAAATACAGCGAATAATCGAGCGAAATACCTAATTGGCGAAAAGAATCAGCGATAAATGCTGCGAGCGAGAATGTTCTAGTGGATGTTAAAAACGTGTTACCCAGCGATAAAAAGTGATTATTTACAAGTGATATTTTGCGCAAAAATGTGATTTAAATGAAAGCGTTAAGTTTAATTCGTTTAAAGTGATTTTATACATTGAATATTTAATTAATAAATCGCTAATTAAAATCCAGCGTTTTCATTCATTCCCCTTAGCCACGACACGTGACAATATATTTTTATATCGTAATAATAGAAAATTTTCTAACTTTCATCACTGCTCGTTCATTCAGAAAGGGTTTTGAAATAAAATATTTCCGCGGCATTCCGTTGAGGAAATATTTCAATTTAGTAGTTTTGCTCATGGAGGTTTCAGCCATAAACATTCTTTCACTTAACTATTGCAGACAATTTAACGAGAATTTCAAATACTCGTCATTTTTTGTTTATTATTTTCTATAATGAAATGCCTCTAAACCCAACGTCTTCCATTACATATTTATTATTATCTCATATCAAAAATATTCTTAGAAATGTTATGTTTTGATATGCATAAACTATTAAAGGATTTCATAATATCGCTCAAATGCGCGTGCAGTGAGTTTGACTTTTAGCATTACTTTGGCAGCATGACTTTTATGTAAAAATATATAATACAAATATTATAATAACTCTCATTGTACTCATGCGCATATTTATTTAGAAATGATTTGACACGAGTTGTGTTATCCATAGAATTTGTAAATCAACTGTTGGGTAGGTACCTACTCGAATCAGTTTTAAAACAATACCACCTGAGCACACCTGACAAGTTTACCTCACCTGACGGGTGTTTAAAGCCCCGATAAACTATATCGCCGCGCCGCTCCCACCCGCGGGCGCGAGCGCCGATCAGAGCGAGACAAAAGTGTACACGTATGCATGCGGTCGTGTTAATCGGAACGCGCCCAGGTTAGTTTGAAACTTCTTCTGAAGTTTAGTTTGCGCTACAAAAATGGCCGCTAGGGTCCGCGGTTGTGCGTGTCCCCGGACATAATTCGAGGAAATCTGCGCCAGGAAACGACGATATCCTCCGAAATAAAGGTCAGTCTTTGATTTAAACATTCGCCCCGCCGTGTGGCCGCCGATTTGGCGGGATTTCGCGCGGCGTCGCCCTCGTAGGCCTCCGCAAACCCGCTTGACAGAAGATTATTGTGTACGTGATATGGAAATATTTTTGGGTGTGTGTGCGGCTATGGACATTTTTCACATACCTTCGAGGAATTTGCATTCCTCTGGTACAACTTTTTACTTTCTATCGTTATATTGCCGCCCGCGGCGAGAATGCCTCGGCCGCTCGCCTGTCGCGGACTATCGGAATCCGAAACTCGAAATAAAATCGGCGACATGTTTTCGTTTCGTTTGGCGATTGTCATTTTGTTATTATTTTTTCGCTCGCGCGGTGAAATGTGTCGGATTTCTCTCGGTGTATTGTGTCAATCGGTCCGATTCGAACTCATTTATCGGATCGCATCGCGGAAAGTGAATAATATTGTTCGAGTACAGTTATATTTGCTTCGTTCGATATTTGATACGGCCGTTGAGAACGATTCTGGTTTTAATATTCAGATCGTGGTGTCGGGGTTCTTTCTATCTAAGGCTTTGAACTTCCGATGTCAACGCATTAATATTAAGCTTGCACTTGCAATTAGTGAGTCAATGGCTTCGTTGGAAAAGTATTGGGTATTCGACCGCGCTTGCAAATAGGCCAAATGACCAACAATTGTTTACCTCCATTTTTTAACGAATGAATATGTTGATTCAGCGGAAACACCAGCAAATCCGCATTAGAAAATTTATTAACATTCTTATGATCTCACTTTGATGTTGTTTTTTATTTTCACATTACCGGTACCGGGCCGAAATCTTTTTGAAATCAAAAGTAGGGAATATCAAATCAAGTGCGCTATCATCTCAACTGTTCCCTCCTTAATAGCGTAAATTTTTATGTTTGAATTTAGTGATTCGATTCCTAGATAATCTATACACTAGCTATAACCCGTCAAAAATGACGTACTTTTATTATACAGGTATCTCATAGGTAGTAGCAAAAACTTTACTAATGGATTCCTGCCTAGATAATGAGTCGAAAATGTGGAAGCAACCATGACCTAATGTCAATAGTTATGGAGATATGCAATATCAAAATTTGATATTTTCAATATTTTTTCATTTTATTCAACTTGTGTTAAAGTTAATGAATCTTTGGGTAATTATAGTTCAACTTTTTGCAAAAAATAAGTCAAAAATATTGAAAAAATTCAAACTTTGATATTGCATATCTCCATAACTATTGTTGCATGAACATTTTCGACTCATTATCAAGGCAGGAATCCACCTGTAAAGTTTTTGCTACTTGTTATGAGACACCCTGTATATTAAGACTGAGAACAGCGCTACCTAGAGTAGCGTAGCTTGATAATGTTAGTGATGGACATTATCAAATAGAGAATTATGTTTTTTTTTATTTTTATACCTCATTACTATTTGAGCCATCTGCTAGCGTTAGCGATGGACATTGTTACTTGGAGAATTATATATTTTGATTAATGATGGAATTAATTTTTGATTAGTTTTAATTTTTATTGAACCAAAATATTTAAAAAATCTAAATATTTAAAAACCAATTCAGAGTATTTTATTAAAAAAGCATAAAGTCAGTGTTTTCATTTTATTTGATAACAGTTTTTAGATCACACTAATTTTATCTAATCATAACAAATGGAATTAGATAAGGTATTGGATTCTGGGATGTTACGGACGGACATTTAAAATTGTTATTTCTGTGGCTGGGCCTTATCCACCACGACATTTTCGAAAAATTCTTTTTTTTCTTATCTTTAATCGTTTTGCTTTGTCTTTGATATCTTGAAATTGTCAGAGTCATCGTTCATTAAAAAATAAAATAGCGAATTGAAGCTAGCGTACATTATTATAATTTTTTCGTTTTTCTCCAAACTCCCCTTTTTAGACTGGCGGAGATATCTAAAAAACTGTCTATTAAAAACGATTTTGTTAATATTTTGCATACATCACACTAATAATATTACCTTTTTTGTGCGTACGAATTTTTACTTTCGTTTTTTAGGATAAAAAACTTAAAATTATTTTCAAACTGATGTCATTTGCACAATTCTTTTTTGATAAGCTATACTAGGCGTGGCGAACCTAGGGCACGCGTGCCAGAGGTGGCACGTTTGAGAATTTGGAAGGCACGCGCACGATTTCCAAGTTCAACGATTAAATTTTTTAAATAATTGAAAGCGATCGATTAACGAACGTACTTTATAAATATGCAGAAGAATAAATAATGAGACATTGGAACGTCATTCCAGAAATCTTTAGCGATTTAAAGAAACTAGCGAGAGCAATATTATCAATTTTCTCTTCTACATTGCTTGGGAGCCATTATTTTCAGAAATGAATTTCATAAAACTTAATTCAAGAAAAATAATGACTGATGAATCCAGTTGGTCGTGTGTATACTAAAAGCGACGAAATATGAACCAGATTTTAAGAATTTGTCTTCGAATGTACAACAGAAAAAATCTCATTGATAAATAACTAATGTGTATGTTTAATGATTACGAATTTATTTTTAAGAAACTATATTGTTATTTTTAAGCTTGTAAATAAAATTCAGAAAAAAATCATTTCTTCTATTCTGTTAAATTTTTTTACTGCTTGGACATGCCACACAATCGAGAAATAATATTTGAGGATTTTTGGCACGCGGACCCAAAAAGGTTCGCCACACCTGAGCTACACCATAGAAAATACATCATTTAGCAAAAAAATGATTAATTGATTAAAATAACAGACTTTACGGAAGTCGAGCCTGCGTGGATGATTTGATGGATAGAATAATAATTATAATATGGGATTATTTATATAGCGCCATTTTTGTGAAAATTTCACCTCAAGGCCGCTTAACACACTCTTACATACTAAAAGCATAGAATAATAAAATGAAAAAGAAAAGAGAAAGAAAAAACAACGAACATTAAAAATGTTCTGGGTAAGATTTTTTGTAAACAGGTGCGTTTTAAGTCTTTTCTTAAATAAAGTCTGTGAATCCGTGTTTCTTATCAGAGAGGGCAAAGAGTTCCAACGCCCGTTCGCTGAACCTAGTTTTCTGGCGCTGACTTGCCGGTTCCACAACCCTTCCTACCGCGAAGTAGGCGCTGACCTGAGAGTTTGGCGCCTTCCGTTTATGCCGTCTGGAATACAGAGCTCCTGAGCGCCATGACTGAAGTCTAAAGAAGACGCTGCCTCAACGATGGAAAATCTCCCATTCTCTAGAATAATCTCTCGAGCTTGCCGTAGAGGTTGGCAGGCGTCCCGCTCCCTCTTCGTGTGTCGCACTCGTCGGGTCACTCGAGCTTCTCGATCCACAAAAAAAAAACTCGTCGGTGCAAACTGTTAGCAGAGCGGAAAATAGCCGGAAGGCAAATGACGCGATCGGGATCAAATTTCGCACGCGTGACGAATGCGCGGAAGGCAGTTTGGTAATGCTTGACTCGTCTCCTCTTTGACGGTGTAGTGCGTAGGTAAATTCTTGCATGGACGCGTTCGTGGAAACGGTCCGGATATGTCTCGAACGAATCGATCTGCCGCGTTCAGATGCGCGCCGGATGAACACCCGATAGCCGATTCGATCGTTCACGTTGTCGGATTGTTTTCACACCATGCTGCATTGTAGAATCGTTAAAATATTACCGATACGACATAAAACATTTTTATGAGTATCATCGTCACAAATGACCCGTGCAATAGCGTTAAGTTTATTTTGTTTTAAGTGACTTTGTGCACTGAATAGTTAATTAGTCATTAATTAATAAACCACTGATTAATATCAAGTGTTTTTACTCATTCCTCCCGTAGCCACGACACGTGACAATGCAAACGAATTCTCCGCATAATTTCAGGATTATTTCTTTTATTATACCGCGCAACAATCGATGTGAACGAGGAATCAAATACACACTCCTATAGACATACCACTATAACTTGGCGTGCGAGGGAGGGCGTCCCTGTCGCGTAACAGAAGTTGTCAGGGTGTCAATTTATTACACAATGTACAGAATGTCCGGTGACCGGTATCGTATTAAATACAGAAATTTGGTCGGGCAACACTAAAGAAACCATACAGTAATGGCGGCCGTTCTATCTGTCAAACTGTCAGACGGTAATATCGGTCCGTTATTCGCTTTTTCAGCTTCGCAAAACTTACTTACTTCATTGGCGCATGTTCTTGCACCATCCCGGACTGTTTAGGATGTTTTGTACATAATAATTCAGTGTATATTGGTAATCAAGATGACAGAGCTCGCGCTCAAAGACGAGAATGAACTGAATGACAGGGCGAGGGATTACCGCCGGGTGCGGGCGGGGCGGGTTTCAGTTCCGTTGGGCAAGCAATAGTCTTCAAACTATTGTCGCCTAGCATATCTCGGCTAGGTAGAACCGAGGATAATGCCCGTTCCCTCTCAGAAAACTTATTTTACACTTTCTCCACCATAACAGTGTCTATCCGCCCATCTCATTGTTGGGAGCGGGAGAACACTTTAGCGTTAAAATAATGCCAATGTGGTGGCTAAATGCAATGATGGCTAAAGTGTAAGGCCGGTGTGGTTGTCGGGTCCCGCTTCACTTTTGGGAGTGTTTTTCGCAGTCTTGACATCTGTTGACGTGTTCCGTCCACCAACATACGATATTTTACGTATTTTTTTGTTACACAAAGCAGATCGCTGGTACGTCACGTCCGTGGGTATATTTTGTCTGGCGTTCTAAAGACGTACTTAACTGGTCGGATGCCGCGCAATTTCGCGCACGATTGCTGTTTTTTAGACACTTTTGTGATGGTTATATTCATATAAAAATCAACAATAAGTTGCAGTTTCTGGTTTCTCAATACACAGACTTCAATAATTTCTTATATTTCAATAATTACTTATTCGTTAATTATTTTTTATTTTTTTATTTTATTAATTACACGGCTTAATAACCTTTTACAACAGGTTTATACATAATTAAAATACAACAAACGATTAAATGTAAAAGAAAGATAAAGGGTATAAATGTAAAAAAGTATATATACATAGTTTAAACATAATGAGGTTAGACAATAATAGACAAAAATAAGTAACGAAATTTACTGTCAGAACTGTACGCACATGTTTATCGAATAAAACCATGGAAGCAATAACACTAATGATATTGTATTTCAATATTTTCGTTCTAAATATATCAAAGAATATAAAAATACTTAATTTTAACACTTTTTTATTTAAAAATAACACTTTTTACTCCCTTTACATTAACTCGTGGCGTCTGCTTGCTTGCCGTCAACAAAAACTTTGGATCGATTTTTGACCCTTTTCCCGCGATCCAATCGAGCTGAAACTTGACAAGCAGGCTCGTGGCGACTATCAAGAAGATCTATCAAATTTTCGTTAAAAAAATTAATAATTATAGTATAATTTCGAATTTTTAGAAATTTTATTGGTTTTTTCAAATTGGAATCATTAGAAATGTTTGATTACTAGCATAGCGGCCTGATAACGTCGCGGAATATTTTCTAAATTTGAATTATTCCGTCGGTATAATACATCACTACAAAATTCGAAAATTTACAAAACAATTGGTTCACAGATGACAGCAAAATTGGGTTTTTTGGGAAAAAATCAAATAATAATTTATTTCTTTTAGATTTCTGCTTAGTTTTGAAGAATTCTACATCACTCAAATCTGATTCTGACTAAATCATTTGACGCTGAAAATTCATAAGGTACGATATTGATGATAATTGAATCTATCAAAATCTTGACATCTCAAAACATCTGACATTTTAGAAATGTATTAAATTTCTGTAAGTTTAGTGTTATGTTATATGTTTTAATTAGTCTTTAATTATTGTTATATTTTACAAAGAAAGGGAGTATAGTAAAAACTTGGTTTTTATGGGTTACTTTTTTTACTCCCTTTATATTAATTAACTCTTGGCGTCTGCTTGCTTGACAAAAAACTTTGAATCGATTTTTAACCCTTTTTCCGTGATCCAATCGAGCTGAAACTTTGCAAA
Organism: Agrypnia vestita; assembly: GCA_016648135.1. Lineage (NCBI taxonomy): Eukaryota > Metazoa > Arthropoda > Insecta > Trichoptera > Phryganeidae > Agrypnia > Agrypnia vestita. Next base: position 54,494 of record JADDOH010012026.1, read on the forward strand.
CCGACTCGTGGCGACGATTAAGAAGATCTATCAAATTTTCGTTAAAAAAAAAAAATTTGGATTTTTCAAATTTTTAATGGTTTTTTCATACAACTTACTAAGTTGTATGAAAATATTTCAACGCGTCTGGTGTACACGGAACCTGATTATAGTTAATTTTGGATTTTTGGAAATTTTTTATTACTCCCTTTCGTAGCGTCGCTCGACCGAAGCCCAACGCGTAGGTTAAGCGCCAAACCGGTCTCCACTAGTAAATGAGAAAGGGAGTATAATAAAAACGTGATTTTTATGGGTTAATTTTTTAACAGATAAATAACACAATTAATGCGCGGTTCGAAGACGACATTTTGAATGAATTTTTGTCCGGTTTGCGCGGCAAATGAGGTTACTTGACAAATAGAACTCGTTCATTCATTCAAAAACTTGAGATGCAACCAATGATAAGCTTTAAAAACCCATAAACGCTGGTAAAATAGGCCGAATTCGCATACGTGTCTAGGGAGCGCAGATCTGCCCTTCGGCACCCGACCGGTTAAAACGATTGTCAAGTGAGTCGTTGATATCAATGGTGGTGTGTTACCGTTTTTTAGTTTTATATTTTCTTTCTTTTATACAGGGTGTAGCAGAGCTAGCCCACAATACTCAAATGTGGATTCCTGCCTTGATTATGAATCGAAAATGTTCAAGCGACCTTGACCTAATACCAGTAGTTAAGGAGATATGCGACATCAAACTTTGCATTTTTTTTCAATATTTCTGACTTATTTTTTGTAAAACGTTGGACTATCATTACAGTATGTCATATCAAATATGAAAAATTAATTTCCTTTAATACAAGTCAAATAAAAAATAAAAACCTTTATCATTTTATTTAACTTGTATTGAAACGAATGAATTTCTCGTAATCGATATGAGTTACTATAATGATATTCCGCTTGAAAAAAATGCAAATTTTGATATTGCATATCTACATAACTATTGATATTAGGTCATGATAGTTTGAACATTTTCGACTCGTTGCATTTTTTAAAAAAAAATTTAAAAATTTGTTTCTGACTTATTTTTTGCAAAACGTGTTGAAGGACCGTTGAACCAAGTTGCCTAATGTCGTTTCTTGCCAAATTTTTCAAATAATTAATAATATTGTATGTCCTTTTTTAAAAATTAAAAAATAATCGCATTTTATTTTTTGATTCATCTGATTTTTCCTTGCTAGATATGAGGCATTCCATCGTCTCGGATGGGACATGCCTCATATGTGTCTGAGGGCCGGTTGTTTCAAGTTGGATTTAAAGTAAGCGTTCTTTTAAAGCGTACATTTTTACGTTCTCCACCAATCAGACGATCCGTTTTCGTAAAAGTCTATGCTTTGATCGACCGCTTACTTTGATCGAACTTGAAACAACCGAAAGCACAACTCTGCATACTTAACTCAAAATTCGATTTTATTGACTCATTCGGTTGTTCTTTCGCTCACAGATTTATCCCTAGTAATCCCTCAGAAGTTTTCAGCTAGACGGGCTTCGCAGGGTAGACGGGCAACGCAATCCTTAAATAGATGTGTATAGGAGAATTGGAGTTTGGATTCTGGACGTTGATGGTCTTCCATTTGAACGGGCAGCGGTCGCATAGTATCTGAGGCACGTCCAAAGACAGTTGAGCTGTCATGCGTAGCGAAAATCGCGTAAGAAATGTATATTCGTCGATTTTTTCGCACGATCGATGAGTCACACGATTTTTATTAAGGCGGCACGTTCACTGCAAATGCATATTTAGGCATTTTTTTATTACGAAAATGTGGGTTTTTATTATTCATTTATATCGGAATGTATACTCTAGACTGCAATTTTTTGGGGCAATAACTTAGATAGAAAATTTGTTGTATATATAAGTAATAAGCTGAACATTATGTACAATAATTAAGATATTATAAGCGTTAATCGACAGGCGCCGCGGGCAAAAAACCTTTTTTAGTGTCCTAGGCGGCGCAAAGTTTTAATGAATTTTTATATGTATGCATAATGTTTTTTATACGTATAAAGTATACTTTACAATCTAGAATCAGTACTGAGGAAATTAAGAAATATTCAATATTAATAAGTTATTATTATTATTATTATTTCGTTTTTCTTGTTTTTAAAACGCTTTTATTTATATAAAGAGATGATTTTAAACAGTATATTCTATTTATTCCTGTATTTTGAGGCTTTACTCACTAAATAAAAGTTATTTTTCTTAATAAAAACTTAACAAATAAACAATGCGCGTTTACGCACTGTACCCACACTAACTCAATTGCAAGCTTATATGAAAAGATCTATAGGTATAGTAAAATTTGTTCGAAACTTGCTTCGGAATTTGCGTAATATTTTTTGTACGTTCTCAAATTAATCTTTTGTTGGAATGTATAAAAAAAATCGCCTAATCAATGTATTGTCAAGTAAAGATATCAAATACACGAGTGTGAAGTGTTTTTCAGCGATTCAAATTAAATTAGTACTCGCTGGAATTACAACAACAAAACTGTTGATGACTAGCCGCTAATGAGGCCCGGGCGCCCGAGTGTGACACGTCGTTATTAATTATTATTATGTCCCGTGATTTTTCACGGGTTCGCGGCTAGTTCTTAAAGTAAATTTACGATAAAATGCGTTAAATTTCGTTTAGTAGGGCCGTAAAAATTTACGACAATGAAATTAAGAATGTTCTTCGGTTTTCACAGCCACTCACAATCTTCTGGCATGTGTCTTCTGGGGTATTATGCCGTGTTTTTACGACTTTTCTGGCTGAAGTTTCGAAACTTCGGCAAATGTTCAAGCGGCATGACCTAATATCAATAGTTATGTAGTTATGCAATATCAAAGTTAGCATTTTTTCAATATTTATTTTTTTACGAGACGTTGAACTATCATTACAGTAATTTAAATTGAATACGAAAAATTCATTAGTTTCAATAGACCTTGCAGAAATTCCAATTGGAATTAGAGGGTTTTTATTATTTTATTTGACTTGTATTGACGGAAATAAATTTTTCGTATTCGATACAAGCTATTGTAATGATAGTTCAACGTTTTGTAAAAAATAAGTCAGTAATATTGAAAAAAAAAATGCTAACTTTGATGTCGCGTATTGATATATATCCTTAACTATTAGGTCATAATAGCTTGAACATTTTCGACTCATAATCAAGGCAGGAATCCACCAGTAAAGTTTTTGCTACTTGCTATGAGACACCTGTATAATAAAAGTACGTCATTTTTTACGGGTTATAGCAGAACTATATGGCACATATAGTCCTGCAAGGTTATTAATGTTTTCCAAATCAGGGTTTAAGGATATATATCCGCGGATATTCAGGATTATTTGGAAAACATCAATAACCTTGCATGATTATATTCCTGCCTTGATTGTGAGTCGAAAATGTTCAAGCTATCATGACCTAATATCAATAGTTATAGAGATCTATGCGACATCAAAGTTTGCATTTTTTTTTTCTATATTTCTGACTTATTTTTTGTAAAACGTTGGACAGTAACAACGTATATCGATTATGAAAAATTCATTTGTTTCAATACAAGTTAAATAAAATGATAAAAACCCTGAAAATTTTCCAATTGGAATTCGAAGGTTTTTATTATTTTATTTTACTTGTATTAAAGGGAATCAATTTTTCACATTATTTATGGCACGTTTTTTATTTTTGATATGTATCCAAAAAACATTCTAGTTTTTAATACACGGTGGTCAAATTTTTAATAGATGGTGCTAGTTGTATTTGAAAAAATGCTACAGGCTGTTTTTTTGATATCTTCGGTCATTACTAGATGAGGCTAGTTGTATTTTAAAAAGAGGTACGTTTTTTTTTTTTGATAAACGCTATATAATGACACACTAAGTTCGAATTTCGAATACGAAATAAAATTTTAATTTGTTCCATATAATCCTTTTTTTATTTCACACATAGAAACAAACACCCATAACACTACATTAGAAAGAGCAACTTTTTAAACTTATATTTAATAATTGCGTGTATTAGCTTATTTCAGTATGCAATTTATTTACAAAATAGAAAAAAATATTTCCTAATTATTTCAAGTTGGTATCAGTCGACGTGTGCAAAAAAGGAGAAAAAAGTTTGGATATATATCCAAAAATACGATTTTTTGATTTTTTATTATAAAAATCAGATTTTTTCGAACCCTGTTCCATATAGCCCTGTATAAATTTACACGAAAATATATCTAACATTTTTACGTACATACTTCTAAGAATGCCATGTCAATCTTTTGCAATCTGTCAACACTTGCACATTGTCCTTAATGATAAGGTTTAATATAAAGAACAGAGCTTAGGATTGATTCCCCCCTCAGTGTGGTTTATAATCTGAAACCACTCCTTGCATTCATGCAAGCCTATGTGCATACAGAACACGCTTCTGATAGCACCGGACGTCCAAGAGATTTTACTGATGACTATTTCGTAAATGTAGACGAGCAACTTGAATATGCCTTCATCATTTGCAAAATTTTTCACAATGGTATATTTGTTTATTTATTAATCGACGCCCTAGTGGGCTTTTACAGTACAAGAAAATTAAAAGGATTTTTATATACCTAACATAAAACACGTTTTACAGTAAATAATTAAAAATAATAATATAAATAGAACATATTGACATGTAAGATAAATGAACAATAGAAATGAACAATATATATAAACCACACACAGTTTAGTACATAAGCAAACATTAATACTTAATTAGAAACCTTTAACAAATTAATAATAAAGTAAAAAAAACTAACCCATAAAAACCAAGTTTTTATTATACTCCCTTTCTCATTGAAACAGGTTTCACGCCTAGTTCATGCGTCGGGCTCGAAAATTAAACAATATATAAATTGTTAAAATTTCGAACAATCCAAAATATATATATAATTTATTTTAATTATTAAATTTTTTTAAATTAAAATTTGTTAGATCATTTTTATCATCGCCACGAATCTGCCTGTAAATTTTCAGCTTGATTGGATCACGGGAAAAGGGTTAAAAATAGATCCAAAGTTTTTTCGGCATACAAGCAGACGCTACGAGTTAAAAGAAAGGGAGTAATAAAGATAATTTTACTAATATACCAGATAAATAAGATAAGAAGATAAAATAAACCAAAATAATAAGTATAAAAGATAAAATCAAACATATTTAAAAGGGAAATGAACAATAATTAAAATAAATAAATATATATATAATTCATGGGGAACAAAACATAAGTAATAATTTAGTCATTAAAGTGTAATTAATTCTATTGGTATATTCTAAGAAATTCTTTAATTCTCCTGCAACGAAAAATGCCTACAAGGTTGACGAAGGCAGCTCCGCTTTCTCTGTCATTGTTATTTATTTACAATTTGATTATTGAATATTGCAATAGTTAGGTTTTAATATTAGTTGAATATCAAAACCTAACTATTGCGAAAAAGTATTTTTTGTGCTATTTTCTAAATGACGACCTGAACCTATAGATCCATTAAATCAATTATTTGTTAAATACTAATCGCACTACATTCAAACACTAAATATACAATACACATAAATGTACATGTAAAATATACTTAAATGCAAAAATACATGTTACTATAGGTCGACCACAATCAAAAGACCATTCATTCCCTAGCTTTTTCTGGTAAGAAGAAAGCGGGGGAAAGTTGCCTGGCAAGCCCGTATTACAAGCCTCAATATGATATTCCAGAAAAAAAAAATTTTTAGTTTAAAAAAAAGTTAATTACTTACTAGAAAAACTTATTTTGTGTTCATTTTTTGCATCGTAACAATACACATATTTTTTGCACACATTCTTTTGAATGCGGTCTAGCTATAGAGCGTGCCGAAGACACTTGTTATTGGGATAATGGGCATAGTCTTCATTTATAATGTTTTATTATTAGAGTATCATGTAGGTCTCTAATAAATATATAAATAAAATAAAAAATCAAAGAAAACTCTTTTGCATCTTGTTTGTAACTAGAATAAGTTGAAATAAAAAGTAATGGTAAGTAAAAAGTGAAATAAGGAATTAAAAATAAAGCATTCAAATAATCTAACCCAAACCGTAAATAACAACCAGCTTTTGTTTTGTAAAAATTTTCAATAAAAAAGATAAATTCTAAAGTGTCCGTGATTTAAATAATTTTAGAATAGTACCAGAAAGTTGCTACTTGTTTGAACATCTGAAATAAATTTGAATTTTTTTTTTGCTTGTGTATATTTGTGATCCCCAATGTTTGTAACAATGCAATGTCATCGATATCATCGATGTGCAAAATTTCGGCTCGATTGGATGACGGGAAGTGTGTTAATTTTCACTTCCAAGATTTTTCCGCAAGAAATCGAGATCGTCGGTGAAGCGAATATAAAAGATTAGAAAAAATAAAGTTCTCAGTATTAATGTTTCACAATTTTTTTTGTCGATTCACATTAAGCCTTTTTATTCTAAGGTAATATTGCCATGATGGTACTGGCACTATCAGTATTGCCTAGGTACGCTATTATTGGAGGAATGTTATCAAACCTGTTTTGTTACTAAATGTAGGTACCTGTATTGTGACAGATAAGTGGCGAAGGAATTCAGCCGATAATGGAGCTCTGTGAATGATTCATATTGGAAAGTGTTTTTATTTCATGCTGGCTGTAATCCGTCAAAAATGACGTAACATTGGTTCGCGTCTTTGCTAAGCCCTAGTGTATATTTATAGTATCTTTTTGGTGGTCCACGGAGACGCGACCATAGCAACATGCGTAGAGCGGCCGGTTCGGGTTTTGCACGGGGTGCATTTTATTTGTTTTTTAGCCGTGAATTCAAACGAAATTACGGATGTTACACGATTTTACGGGCACAGACGACAACAATCGTGTCTTGACCACTATTGTATTACATTGTTACTTCGTAAACGTTGTTCGTTTGACAGGTGTCATGACATTTGTCACAATAACTTTACACGTACTCCCCATCTATTTGATGCCTTGCTAATTATAATGTTGCTAGCTGGAACCCGTCAAAAATGATGGTACTTTTGCATGTCGGTTCCTAAGGAATAAGTATTTATTAATTTTATTTAAAAAAAATTTGAAAAAAAAATTTTTGGGAAAAAATTTTGTGAAAAATTTGGTAAAAACAAATTTCTAAAATTTATAAAAAAAAAAATTTGGTAAATTTTTTTTTCTCATTCTGTATATCTCGTGTAAAAACATTTTTCTTCTCCAACGGCCCATATCTTTCGTTTCTTCTAACGCTGCTAATTCTTTGTGTCCACTTACTCCGGTTCCTGGCGCTGTATTCCAATTCAGGATCTGCAGTGGTACCACTGCGTCCTCCCTGATGCCGTCCTCGCAGCGGAGTCGGGACCCTCCCACACTTTCATCTTCCTGCGACCTCAGCAGATAGCCGACAATGGAAAACAATGACATTCTGAAATATATGTTATAACGCATTATATAATTGTTTGGTTAGATTTCATTGAGATACAGCATTAATGGGACATGATAAGATTACCATCTTCTGATTTAAATCTGCTGTAAGGTGCTAAGTGTTATTTAATCTAACTTTGTGCATTCTACGGCTATTGGTCTAATGGTCTTTTGATGTTGTTTTTAAATATTTTTAGCGTGACTTTGGATCGAAGTGTATTTACATTATTACGTTATTACGTTTATCTTCTGCTTTTTTATAAATTACGCTATTTATACATTTTTATAGATTAAACATGGAGTTACATTCTATGGAGACTGACTAAGTAGAATGAATGTGCACAGGATGTTTTTTGAAGGAAAATTTTAAGCATGTAAAGATATAAAATTTTAACAATATTTTTATATGAAAGTTTGTACGTTTTAAGGATACAGATTGATGATTGATTAATGTCCTCAAATATATCTCTGCCTTATAGCTTCAAAACTGGAGAGAGCTGGCACTAGACCGAGATGAGTGGAGGAAAGTTATTGAGGAGGCCAAGACCCACCAAGGGTTGTAGTGCCAAGAATGATGATGATGATGATGAAGGATACAGATACTGCATTTGGTCCCCAGTGGGATGATTAATTAACTAAGGATAAGTTATAGAAGTCTCGCAGAGACGAAGCTATTTATATATGAGGAAAGTGGATGGAAGTCTCTTATATTAGGTCCTTACATATGAAATTGACGTTTAGTATGGGAGGAACATAAAGCCGATTTTTTTTTATTATAATATATTTATTTAATCAAAGTATGTACCATTGCTATCTATGCACTTTTGCCATCTCATAGGTAGTTCATCGATCCCTTTACTAAAAAAACCATTCGGACGGGAATCAATAAAATCTTTGAAGGCGGTTTGGACTGCCCCATGGGAGTTAAATTTTTTCCTTTGCAAGAAGTTATCCGAATTTCGAAAAAAATGGTAATCTGTTGGGGCAAGGTCCGGAGAGTACCGTGGATGTCTTGGACATTCCAATTGAACCTCCTCTAATTTGGTAGCCGTCTGTTGTGCAGTGTGTGGTCTAGCGTTATCATGAAGCAGCAGTGGCCTAGAGCGATTAACCAGCCTCGGTTGTTTAGCAGCTATCTTTTCCATCATGGTTTGCAGTTGCTGACAATAGACATCTGCCGTCATCGTCTGGCCAGATTTAAGAAAGCTGTAGTGAACGACACCAGCACTATTCCACCAAACGCTCACAAGTAACTTTTTTGGAGTCAATTTTCGCTTGGGGCATGGTTTGGCTGGTTTGGCAGGGTTCAGCCATTACGATGAGCACTTCTGATTATCGTACAGGATCCACTTTTTATCACAGGTAATGATTCGATTTAAAATCCCTTCATTATTGTGCCGGTTGAGTAATGCAACGCAGCAGTCAACGCGCGTTTGTTGATTTGCTTCACTCAATTCGTGAGGTACCCACCATTCAAGCTTTTTCACCTTACCAATTTGCTTCAAGTGGATTGAAACAGTTTTATCACTAACACGCAGCCTGCAGCTAACTCGGATGTGGTTTGCGATGGATCCGCTTCCACAATAGCCTTCAATTCTTCATTATCAACTTTGGTCTCCGGCCGTCCACGGGGCTTGTTCTGCAGATCGAAATTTCCAGAACGAAAACGTTGGAACCAAAAACGGACTGTGTTTTCTTTTGCGGCACCGTCGCCATACACATCATTAATCCTTCGAGCCTTTTCTGCAGTACTGGTGCCACGGTAGAACTCGTACTCGTAAAGAACGCGATATTTCAAGTTTTTCATTTTGTAAACTGAGTGACGCAAAGAAAAAAACAATTGAGGAAAAAACAAATGAATTATAATTTTCAAAACACAAATACATGAGTAAATAGTTGTATAAATTTGGATTTGGAATTCCTAACCAAAGAGAAGATATTTGAGATCAAATTTGCCAGTACGGCAAAACGTCAATTTCATATGTAAGGACCTAATATGATGGCTCGGGGCTTATAACCTTAAGCGATTACTCTACACAAGCAACGTCAACCAATTCCATCGTAGGAACATCCACGCATTATCAAAATTTTAAAAGTTCTATATATGTTTTGAATCAAGAACATTTAAGATATCGCTCGACCATGTTTTCGTCGACTTTAGTTGTAAAATAGGTAGGTGACCCTTTTCTTTTAACGGGATAATTTATAGCCTATATCCACCCTGAAAGTCTGTTCTAAATAATGGTGAGCGAATTTTTGAAATCGGATGAGTAGTTTCGGAGATTACATCCAAACGGACAAACTTTACCTCTTTATATATTAGTATGTATAGATTATACAAGAGAGTTCGGGCATTATCCTTGGCTCTGCCCAACTGAGTTTCTCCAGGGTGCGCTTGGCTACAATTGTTTAGAGACTAGAAAGATGTGTATTTGTTTACGCATTTCCAGTATGATCAATAATCCTGAAATTATGCAGAGCATTAGACAGAGTCAACGTAGATTGTTTCACACTCCAATATACAGGACCAATCTGCCGATGGTTATGCCTATCGGAAGTGCTACCGACTTGTTGTAAAATATGACCTTTGACATTGATCTGTTCCATATCTCTGAGGGGGTTTTCTGAAGCAGGATTCTCCTACAGCTTTAATAAGAATTCTTATTTATGTACTTAATTAAATATAATAATGTGTATGAATTTAATGTAAATTTGTCATGTCCATGTTATTTATTAAATAAATTGAGTTGAAAATATTAAAACTGAAATTATAGTTTGAAGTTCCATGAATAATTTGATTCAGCACTCATTCAAAATTTCAGAAAATTGTCTGAGTTGAGCAATTTGAAGCATTGTAGGTTGAATTTACAAGTGGCGATATTACAAAAGATAATTTTTATTTTATTTTTTTTAAATTTTTTATTTTATTTAAAAAGTAGTGGAAACCTAAAAGGTTTATGGGTAACATTTACATGATTCAAATATAAGAAAATATAATAATATAATTTAAATACAAAGGAATTTTTTTATATTTGGCCGAGTTTTAATATTTTTGTCACATCTCTTTTGAATTTGTCAGTGGTCAGTTGTTTGGTCTGCTGTGGCAAGTCATTGTACAGTTTTAGTCCGTTGCAAATTAGTCGGGATTGTCCTGTTTTTGTTTTGGCGTGTGTTATGTGATAGTTTTGAGCCATTCTAGTGTTGTGTTGGTGTTTTTCGTGAATTTTGTCTAATTTTATGTCTTCGTCTTGTATTTCACCAATTGCTAGTTTGTGAATGATTTTTAGTGTTTCGATTTTTGTAATGCTTTCGATGTTTAATTGTTGTGTTATACGGTATACAGTTTCAGTTGGTGTCCGGTATTTCAGATCATAGACCATTTTTAATATCTTGTTTTGCTGTCGTTGGAGTCTGTTTAGGTTAGTTTTGTTTCCGGTTCCCCAGAAGGGTATCAAGTATTCTATTCTACTCTTGACGTATGCCTGGTACATCAGAATTTTTACGGTCTTTGGTGTGATTTCGTGTATTTTGTGGAATAGGCTGGTCAATTTTGTCAGTGAGTCAGTTACTTTGTCTATTTGAAAGGTCCATTTGAGATGTCTGTCTATGTTGAGTCCTAAGTATTTAGTATTCCATTTGCTCTTTATATGAATACAGACATAAAGATCCCAAATATAATTAAAACATTACTTTTAGGTTAACTTTAACTTTAAATTACTTTTAGGCCAATTTTTAGGCAAAATAATTATTTTCTGATTTTATTTGAAAACGTATGCTAAAATGGGACGACCCAAATACAAAATATTTATCTGTGAATTAATAAATATTCTCGTGAATCTGCAATCTGGCCTAGAATGAATACACAGTGGGACATAAAATCTCTTAGAATGACGCATAGTGGGACATAAAATCTTAGACTGACGCATGGTGGGACATAAAATGATCTCTCAAAATGACGCATAGTGGGACATAAAATCTTAGACTGATGCATAGTGGGACATAAAATCTCTCAAAATGACGCATAGTGAGATATAAAAATAAGGAAATATGTTTTCATTAAGGCTTTAAAAAATAAATACAAATTATATTATTGTTAAATCAAATGAATTAGGTGGCTTATCAATATTTATGATTCTTCGTAATCTAACTAAATACCGAATTGTAAAGGAATTTGTTTGCTTATCTTTCCGATAAGTGGATGGTGTCATAGCTACGTTCGGAAATCTTTTGTGATTACGCACTTGACAAGTTCATTCTCATTTTATTCTTGACGGGATCAGATAGTCAATAATAACATTTTACGACTTAATCAAAGTTGTGTTTTACGTTTTCAATTGATAGAAGTGTTTAAACTTTTATTTTTTAAATTTCGTGTGTTTGGACAAAGTGAGTTGATTTTGTAGTATCATTTTTTCCTCAGGTTATTACACGTTAAAAAACCATTGTTGCCACTGAGAAAAACTGAGAAACTGAAAGTTTTAAGTGCACTGACAACACAGTGAGACCTAACCTAACATAATACAATTGTGGGGTATAAAAGCAAAGGCAGCAACATAAAAAAAAATTAATGCAATTATGGAGAATTACTTATTTATAACATACAGAATTCGAGATTTTATAGGAAACAAAGCCTATAAATTTATAGGAAACATGATTTTGAAAGGTATAGATACATAAAATCTAGAATTCAGTTCATGCTAAATTAGTAATCCTCGGTGGCTGCACTCAAAACATTTTTATAATTTTTTGGATATTGCTGCCTTTGCTTTAATATCCCACATTATTCTGTTTTAGAATTTACTAGCTTACCCGCGCGGCTTTGCACACATACATTTTTAGTAACTTTTGGTCACATTTAATCAATTTGTTTATTAGCCTTAACATATAGACAATATATGTCGTCGCAAATTTTTTTATTCAACTTTTTGAGTTCTACAATGTCTCTATAGAAAGTATTTAAATATCTTTTACCATTAAGGCAGCGTTCGTAAAAAATGCATTGCTCGACCATTTTTTTATCAACTTAGTTGTAAAATAGGTCACCACGAAAAGCCCTTTTATTTTAACAGGATAATATATAGCCTATGTCCACATTGAAAGTCCATTCTAAATGTTGGTGAAAGAATTTTTGAAATCGGATGAGTAGTTTTCTAGATTTCCTCCTACATCCAAACTAGCAAGCTTCACCTCTTTTATTAGTATAGATTATATATTTATTTAATTAATATGTTTCATCACATGTCCGACACATTGAAGTTTTTAGATTATTATTGTTTTAATTACTTCCTTTTCTATATTCATCCGAACCATATCAATTCATTGGTGACTCTGTCCATCCAGCATATTTTGAGTATTCTTCTGTTCTGTTTGGCATCTCAAACGCTTCAAGTTTCCTTGTTTGACTCTTTCGGTAAGCGTCCATGCTTCTATATCATAAAATAATTTTGAGATTTAATTATGATTATTGAATATTAAAAAAATTAATAACTTTGTGGATACTTGTCGCCGTGCAAGCATGTTTGTTGGTCTACAACTTTTTTATACTATTTTTCGGATGACAAGACAAAATTTAGACAAAGTAAAATATGCAGAAATATTACTGATTTCACGGCCATTCAAAAACTTTTGGTAAGAATTTTCTGTGATGTTCTTCGTGTGTATGCAACCTATCTGGCATATGTTTCGGATCCCATTGCGGGGTCCATCATCATGACTGAAGTCACCGATGACTGACTAAAATGTAGGTCTGCCGATTTCCGAAGTCCAACGAGTTTTTAATGCCACCAGACTTTGTGACCTGTTTGAGAATTGTTAACACCACAAGACATTGAAAATACGTACACGTAAACCTGTCGTCGAAAACTGTATTCCGTTTAAACTAGCAGCTGTGATGCGGCGCTCTTTCAGACACTCGCATATGAGGCAGCCAAATCAATCTGTCTCTCAAAAACTAAACAGTGCGACGCCCTTGAAATGAAGAAGCGCTATAAAAGACATCCTCGTAATGATAATATTATGTTAATTTGTTCAGAAATCTCCCACAAGTGTACAAGCAACGAAAGTTTATGTCTTCCATCAAAAATATGGCAACTGTTTAGAGACTACTTGTACTTAATTACACACTATACATATACAGGGTGTACCAGAGCTAGCAGCGGAAACTTTGCCGGTAGATTCCTGACTATGTTATGAGTCTAAAATGTTCAAGCAACCATGACCTAATATCAATGGTTATGGAGATATGCAATATCAAAATTTGCTTTTTTTTTCAATATTTCTTACTTATTTTTTGCAAAGAGTTAAACTATCAGTACGGTAACTTACGTCGATTATGATAAATTCATTTGCTTTAATACAAGTCGAATAAAATGGCAAAAACCCTGCAAAAATTGAAAAAAGTTATTTTTTACAAAGTTTTTATCATTTTATTTAAGTTGTATTGAAGCAAATGAATTTTTCATAATCTATATAAGTTACTGTAATGATAGTTCAACATTTTACAAAAAATAAGTCAGAAATATTTAAAAAAAAAATGCAAACTTAGGTATTGCGTATCTCCATAACTATTGATATTAGGTCATGGTTGCTTGAACATTTTACACTCATAACATAGGCACGAATCTACCGGCAAAGTTTCTGCTGCTAGCTCTGGTACACCTGTATATTAGTCAAAAAAAAAAAAAATTAAGATAAATTATAGAAGTCTCACAGAGACACTAATTATATGTAAAACGTGTATGGAAGTCTTTTGTGCGATGTCCAAGGGCTTACAACCTGTATGAGCTGGCTTAAGTGATCACTCTGTACAATGCAACATTCGCCAATTAGTTAGAACATCCGCACATCGAATTTTTTTGAAACAGGAATTATCCGTATGTTTTAAGGGGCTAAGCTAGTGGCATCTGTGTACTCTTCTCGTGAAATCATGAACGTTGTCTATAGTTTCTTGTCAAATTCTGAAAAATCAGTTACCAATCGTCAGTACAATCAAATACAAAATCTCAAATAACTGTTATTGTGTAACTGGTTAAAATATCATCACTAATTTTCAGTTATAATGTTTTGGTTGGAAGATATGGACACATAACTATGAGAGGAGTCATCAGACATTGCACAAACCACAAATAACTTCCTGCACATAGCTTCACATATTTGTTTTGTTCATTCAATCGCAAAAGGCATTACTAATTGTTGAGTGCACGGTACATTTTGCAATACATAATAATTGTCTGTGGGTGGATAACTGTGAAGAAATCCGCGCCGTGGATAGATGCCACCGTCGCCCACATGCCTCGGCGAGGATAGCTTATCAAGTCATCGGTTCCATGCAGGCGTTTAGTTGTGCGCTGTCAAATTAATCAGCTCTGCTGTCGTGTGCCGGATCATAATGCATTCATGATGAAACACGGTGGTTAATAATATTCTGTTTCTCTCTTTTCAGGCCTTCGGATCGACGGCTGAAGTTAATCAGAAAAAGGTAGGTGCCTTCATAGCTCACTTCTAACGCGTTTGTATTCACAAGTTTTCAAATTTATCTGTGCTTAAATTTTTTTATAATGCAATTTTGAAAGTCCGCTTTATTCGGTGTTGAGTTTACAGCACTGCTGGATTCATAATTTTCTGCTTTACAAAACTAGTGAAGTGCATCTCAATAAACTGAAAATCGAAGAAGCCTCCCATAAATTAAAAAAAACTCTAAACATTTTCGATTATTTCGGTCATCCAAATGTGACGAATTGGATTTTTTTTTAGTTTTTTTGCAAATGAGAACAGAAAATATGTCAATATCGGGTACTTTAGTAATATAAATGCCGCCATCTTTGTAGTAGCATAATAAATATTGTGTTTCTGAAATGATTTCTTGAAATATGCAAAAATACAGATACAATTTGACAAATGCTAGTAATCTTTCAATACACCTTTTAATATATGTTTGAATATTATACAGTTATTGGCAAAGACGTCAAGTTGCTTGTATCTGTTTGCTAGTCTAGGAAGCCTTTGCAGTGGGGAATCAAAGAAGTAGTTAGTAGACGGAACACGCAAGCAGATATGTTCTAGTAGTTGAGGATAGTCGATAGTACCATTTATTAATTTGTTTAAAAAGAGCTTATTTATCACGGCACTTGCAAATTGATTAGATTAATAATAAAGATACGACATGCATGCATTTCAATAAATGAAAAAAATGCTGTCATGCAAATGTGTCACATAAAAAATAAACAATTGAATTCCTAACTCGTCATTATCATCTGTTTTCAGAATTTGATATTTTCAATTTGATGTAAATTTTTTTTTCATAAATTCAAGATTTCTCAGTAATTTTTTTTTTATGTTCTTCTTGTTAATTAAGATAAAATGATTATCCTTCTGTGCACAAAATCAGCAAATTGTGTTCTTAGAGAACATACCAAAAAAAAATTATTTTGAGTATACATTTATTTATTTATTTGAAAAACATTAACAACCTCGCAGGACTATATTCCTGCTATATTATGAGTCGAAAATTTTCAAGCTATTATGACATATCAATAATTATGGAGATATGCGACATCAAAGTTTACATTTTTTTCGATATTTCTTACTTATTTTTTGTAAAATGTTGGACTATCATCACAGTAACCTATATCGAATATAAAAAATTCATTTCCTTTAATACAAGTCAAATAAAATAATAAAAATTTTCAAATTCCAATTGGAAAACATTCCAATTGGAAATTTTTCAGGGTTTTTATCATTTCACTTAACTTGTATTGAAACTAATAAATTTTTCGTAATCGATATAAGTTACTATAATGATAGTTCAACTTTTTGTAAAAAAATAAGTTAGAAATATTGAAAAAAAGATGCAAACTTTGATATCGCATATCTCCATAACTCTTGATATTAGGTTGTGATAGCTTGAACATTTTTGACTCATAATCAAAGCAGGAATATAGTCCTGCGAGGTTATTTATGTTTTCCAAATAACCCTGTATACTGGTCTACTAAAAAAATAAAAAATAATTTAAATAATTTTCAGGCATATTCTTGTATATATGTTAAATAATTAAATTGAATATCAAATATACATTAATAAGAATATTGCCTCATAGTCTAGTCCAAAAAATATAGAAGTCTCACTTACTAGTCAAAATTTGAACCACAGATGGCTGTGGCGTAGTTGTATCAAATAATGTAAATGAAGTACATAAAATAACATATCGGATAGATGTGTGGTTGATCCTGAGTGGAATCGGCGAACATTGTGTGATCACAAGCCCTGTCAACACCCAATGGAGACTTCCATACATATTTTCCCGTATAAATAGCTTCGTCTCTGCGAGACATCTACAATTTATCTGATTGAAGATTTATCATTATTTTCAGTGTTTAAAAAGATCATCCCAATGATGGCCCTGAAAAACAACGGCGGCGCGAGCCCCGGCAGCTACGGGCGCGAGCCCTTCCCGGCGGGCAGGGAGCGCGCTGACCGCGGGGGGGGCGGGAGCGCCAGCCAGGACGGCCGGCCCGCCTACCTGGTGGAGCACCTGGCCACCTTCACGGTCACGAGGGAGACGGGCATCCTGTACCCCGCCGACGGGATGCGCCGGCTGCTGCAGCTGGAGAAGACCAACGGTTAGATGAACACTTTTTATGCGTGATGCAGCCAATACCTTTACAATGCGTTTTTTTTTTTTTATAAAAATCTTGCAAAACTGCATATAAGTCACTCTAATGACAGTTCAACTTTTTGCGCAAAAATAAATTAGATATATTTTTAAAAAAGATGCAAACTTTTATATTAAGGTCATGGTTGCTTGAACATTTTTGACTCATAATCTAGGCAGGAATCCACCTGTAAAGTATTGTGGACTAGCTCTGTTACACCCTGTATATCGACGGTCCCTACGTATACCGTCGAATCTGCAAAAATTATTTTTTCGTTTTACTATCTTAAATCATCGAATTTACTCAATGTTTTGGACAATGTTAAAAAAATTGAATTTTTGTTTCACACAAGGCATATTATTGAAGGAAAATTATTTTTTTTAACGTTATTCGAAAATATAGAGTAAATCGGATGGTTTAAGATATTAAAACCATAATTGAATTTAGGTTCGAAACTGGGATTGTTGGTACGGGCAGGCAGCAGTATCCATTTTATTCTATGCAATATGAAATATCTCAGAAGATAAGGAAGAATATAATATTCAAAAACACATTCGTATTTGTGAAGCTGTAATTTTTCAGAACAAAGTTCTGTGAAATATTTAATAACCAAATTAATTAATCAATCAGAAAGACATACAGAAAAATCAAATTCACGAAAAAATATCCTGGTAGTAGCCAAAATATTTTTTCGTGAATTAGATTTTTCTGTATGTCTTTCTAATTGATTAATTAACTTGGTTGAGAATTTAATATTTTATTAATTTCTTAGGTATTTGGTCCCAGAAAATGCAGCTCTGCCTGGACGGTCCCTGGGTGCTCATCATGGACTATGAAAGTGGGGTAAGTCGCGCTGCACACTTTGCAGCAAATTGTCAAATTTTTCATTCTTCAAAATGTATTGTCGCGGAATCGTGGCTGTTGGAGACAAATTAAGCACTAAAAATTAATTAAAGTCTTAATCGAAGTCACTGGACACAAATTTAATTAGAGCGCTGTTCTTTAATATACACTAAATATTTCCAGAATATTACACACTTTCTCACTGATAAGAATATATAAAACATGCACAAGACATATCATGACATACGGTATCGAAGCAAGAGCGGACACGGTGAGAACTAAACACCTCCTCAGAACTTCCGAGATGAAGACCCATTGCCCAACATGGAAATCCGCAGAACCTGCGACATATGAGACATTGTACGATGAAGCAGGCAGAGAAGGCGTTTCTGGAGGGACCATGTCGAGAAAATAGACCTTCACAAAGCCGTGATGTGCAGGATGCCAGAGGGGCTCCGACCGCCACGGAGAACACCAAAGTGATGGAGAAAGCTGCACATCCTCGTCACAAGATCAGGACTTACCTGTCCATACTGATCAAGGATCTAATAAAAGAAGAAGATTCACTAATTTCTTAATTCGCACTAATCATCACTTCTGAATAACTTGTATCTCATTTACTGATGCGCGTTACTAAAATTACTCGGGTTCGCATTAGGAAACTTCTCATTCGCCAGTAGGTACTTTATTGATTTACTATCGCTGGAATACACACGCGCTGGCCACACCGCCGCACGGTTCAGTTGTCGCTTTGACTGTGGATTTCTATGTCATGCTTGTCAATATAACTGAGTGCCCAGTAATTGATATCCACTTAAAGTTTCCCGAATCCGAAGGACCGTTCCAGCGATTTCAATTGTTTATAACTCCTTCTGATTCTGCCATCTCATGACAGAATCAATCACTTCTCTGTGGAACAACACTTTATACTCGTCTTTCCGGAATTTTCGCTTGTCAGTGATTGCACTTATTCTGTATTGAACGCCCCTTAGGTGCTCTTTTAATTTATCGCTGGTCAATACACGCCGTGAATCTCCTGCTTTCTGCTTCGTGTAGCGGTTATATCGCCTTTATATGCGGAATGTGATTTTGCGAACAATCGAATAAGATCTACTGACTTCTAAATCTTTCTAGTAATTTCTAATTTACTGTAAAACGTCCATAGTGCTGTAGAATCATCGATTCGTGGTCCCCGTGACGCATTAATAATCTTTACAATATATTTGCAGTCGATAATGGAGAGGTTCAGCTGCTCCTCAATCCAAGAGCCGACGGCCTTCACGTCCAACGACCCCATGGAGATGTACAACAACATCCTGGCCTTCATCGTCAGCGGCCGGGCCGGAGCCAGGTCGGAGATGCACATCTTCCAGTGCCACGATGTTGGGGCGCAGGATCTGGTCGAGGATCTCAATCAAATAAGGTAAGATTCTCATAGTTTTTTAAAACTATTGCCACCCCAGTTTTCCTTTTATACATGCGCATAAATAAATATTTTTATGTTTTAAATATAAATATTGATGTGTTTGCTACCAAACAGTGGACATTGCTACTTTTGCTATTCATATAATTGGATATTGGACGAGTTGAAAATGTTCAAGCAAGTATGTCCCAATGTCAGTAGTTATGGAGATAAGCGACATTAAAGTTTGCATTGACTGCAAGTGAGCAAGAGGGAGACTTCAATGGTTTGCCGAATGCGTCTGGGTCATTGCTCTATCCGCTTACACCTTGCAAAAATTCATGTTCTTAACTCCTCAATCTGTGAGTGTGGACAAGAGAAGGAGGATTTGAACCACTTGTTTTTCAATTGCATTTTAAATGTCGGTACTCAGTCCCTACTCCAGGATCTTGCAGATCTTAATGTCCCTTTCCCTACAAATATCCAGCTCTTGCTTACAGACTGCCGACGGGAAGTATTGAAAGTGTTACTACGATTTTTAGAGAGTAATTGCATTGAGCTGTAATGTTTATGTCGATGACCTATTGACTAGTTTTTGGCAATAACATCCTTTTACTGGGTGACAAGCCATTAAATTTAAAAAAAAAAAAAAAAAATATTTTTATGTTTTAAATATAAATATTGATGTGTTTGCTACCAAACAGTGGACATTGCTACTTTTGCTATTCATATAATTGGATATTGGACGAGTTGAAAATGTTCAAGCAAGTATGTCCCAATGTCAGTAGTTATGGAGATAAGCGACATTAAAGTTTGCATTTGCGATAAAAAAAAAAACTAAGTCACTTAAAAAAATCCTACGACAATGACTAGATAATAATGTATAGAATAACCACTAGAAATTTCAAGTTGATCGGTTCAGTGGTTGCCGAGATATGTTGGTCACCGATTTTTAAAACATGGTTTTGGGTAAAACGAGTTTGAAAAGTGAGCGATGAATAAATCGTAAATAAACATACTTAAAATCATCTACTCCAGGTCCATTACATAAGTCCTCCACCTTGCTTAGAATTCCCATATCATCGAGCACTCTTCACAAACATAATAGAAACAAGTCTAACGTTTCTATACTGGCAGCTGCCTGCGTGTAGCGAGGTGCCGTGCGGCATGGCGCGTAATCAACAAAGGGATGTCACAATTATCAGCTATAACTTTGTTTTTTTTGAATTTCTGCTTGAAATTTTCACCAGACATTCTTAAGGCCTCAAGCTTTATGAAAATGCAAAAATTTTAAAATCAATTTCTAAATAGATATTCTCCCTTAATGATAGTTTTGTAAAAAATTAAAAAAAGTGACTTTTTGTAAAAAATTAGTAAGAAATATTGAAAAAAAATGTCAAATTTGATATTGCATATCTACGAAATTATTGATATGAAGTCATTGTTAAAGCTTGAACATTTTCGACTCATTATCAAGGCGGGAATCCACCTATAATGTTTTTGCTACTAGCTGCCTTATTAAATAAATATTAGTCTACAATAAAAAATATAACTGCAACGATCAAACACATTTTTTGTACACCCTCTATGTACTTTTATTATCTAGTGATACTCTTAACTTAATGGTTTTAATAATTTTAATGTGTTTTTATTTATCTAGATTTGAATCATTTATCAAACACTTAGTATTTTTTAATCATTACATTTATATCTTTGGACAACATATAATTTTTAAGTTATTCTGTCTGAACTACTAATTGGCGTACGTGAATAGTGTTGTCGCGTCAAAACATGGTTTTCACATTTTGTCACGTGTGGTACGAACAAACAAAGATATTTTGTAGCTTAATTTCCGTGCTGTGTGTTTGTCTCTAACAACTCTGAAAAAAATAATATATACAAATACGATAGATGCTGCTTATTGTGTTTAATTTTCAATCGTCACCTTCATCGTGGAATGCTGAATATTGAGCTTAGTGAACAAAGAAAAATTTAAGATTTTTTTATAGATTAATTATAAAAATTTAAGTAAAATGAAACAAAAGTGTGAAAGAATCGTTAAAATATCTCTACAAATGAAAAAGTTATGGGACTTTAAAGTCGCGTTGCAAAAATAATTTAGTTTCGTGCGACGATCCAGCGTGTGACGTCACTTGACCTAGCCGACGCGGCTCGTGTTTGCTTATATAATCTATATCTCGGTAGTTTATTGACAGATTTAAAAATAAATTTCAATAGTTTATTAGTTTCTATCTACATTTTAATTCTGTTAAGTTAAAATTGCAAGCAAGAGGTGACCTCATCGAGACATCCAAGATTCTATCGGGCTACTACAATATTCCTAATATGACAGATATGTTTGCATTTAACACTAATGTGTGCCTTCGAGGACATCACCTGAAGTTGAACAAGTCTCAGTTCTCGTGTAACCCAAGAAAGCATGCATTAAGCAATAGAGTGGTCAATATGTGGAACAGTTTGCCTGAAGGCGTTGTGTCTGCAGCCAGTGTCAATCAGTTTAAGAATAGGCTGGATATTCAAATGAGAGACAGTGATATGGGCCTATCAGCTTAAGCTGCCTGCCCATTATCAATAATAATAATAATAATAATAATAGTAAATATAGTATTATCAACATCATGAAACTTCTCCACTGTATTGTGCCATTTTGATCGCTTGCCTTTGTGATCGCAAGCCTATTGGCATTAGTAATTTCTTCTGGCAATATATCTAAAGTATCCTTCTCCTGTATCCTTTAACTCTTGACTATGTGTGCGCCTCGCATTCCACGGGATACGTAGCATCCGCCCGCAGTGCAGCATTCTGATTGCCAATGTTTTATGTTCATCGCTGTGCTTGGAGATTTGGAGCTGATGCTGTGAACAGCCCCATTGATATTCTGTTTCCTTCTCAGGGGCGGCAAGGAGAGCGAGAGGGATCGGAGAACCAGCCAGACGGGCAGTCGGCAGGACAGCCAGTATGACGAGAGAGAGGATCCCAGCACCAGGGACTTTGTCATGGAGAGGGAGAGGGACAGAGAGCGGGAGATGGGGGAGAGAGACAGGGGCAGGAGGAACCAGGTTTGTCTCACGCTTTGCTTTTTACACACGCTGTTACTTTAACCTTTTAGTCACTTAGCGTCCAAAACTTCCCTGTGGTCGGAATCGGGGTATCGAAATACCCCGGATCGCATTCATATAAACAACGATAAAAATTAATTGATTAATCTGTGACAAAAATCCGGCACTGTTCTGAAAGATTTGAACAAACTCAAAATATTCTGAATGAAAAATACTGGTAAAAAAAGGAATTTAATAAAATTTGAAATAATATTTCTGGCGTATCCTAGTGTAATGCCAGTAATTCGGATGAATTTCATCACACAGATAAAGTATATTGCTATCAAAAAATTCCGTAACCAATTATAGAGGTCTCATTTAGTGACATTAGCGACATTAGAACAATCTGTGGGCATTTAGGGGGAATGAAAAAGCTTTGGTGCAGGCTGTGTGGAGGATGGTTACAACTCACATTTCACTACTTCCAAAAAATTAGTAAGCATGGTATATTCTATCATGGGTGGAACGGCGAACGTTATATTGTGTAAAGTGATCACTTAAGCCAGCCGTATGATAGGTCATACACCCAAAAGACTTCTATACCTACTTTCCCATAAAAATATATTTTTATCTATAATAATATACATTAATTGACAATAAAAAGTTTGTGACGAGTGACGCATGCCAACCGCCTCGCCGGACGTCTCATGTCCGTGGCATATGTGACTGGTTAAACGAGATCCACAGTTTAAACTGTCGTCATCACCAACTATAATACAAATTGATGCAACTGATTGGAAGTGTACGGGTTATTATTATACCTAAATTCTCAAATCAAAACAATCATGTATCAAGATTAAATTTTTACTTAGTTTCTACATATCTAATTTAACCGTACTTTCAGATTCCACACTTTTCCCAGTACCGAGAGGCGGTCTCCGACTCTGAGCTGACTCCGCAGGGCAACAACGAGGACGAGGCTTCCAGCACTTCTTCAGACAAGCTGTACGAACAGGACATCGCCATACTCAACAGGTTTGTGGTCTCAATGAGCTAACAAACTCAAAAATAATTTATCTTTAACGTACAACTGTTCTAATAGGGGAAATGAAATTTGATTCCTTACAATGTTGTCAACATAATCCGAAACAATATTTTAAGCCATTCAACCTTCTCTACTTGTTGGGTAACGGCAGATTCACATCATCAAACTGGGTCGAAGATAAGAACCCAATATTGTAAACTTCTGCCACGAAAACGCATGGTCCAGATACTCGAAATACATACACCAATAACAAGTTATTACACAACATCAAAGGTCCACCAGGGAGGCCCCAAAGCGATGCAGAGGTAACTAGGATTCAGCATCACAAGAGGAAACTCCTGCACAAACAGACTCCTGAGTCTAAAAAAAGTTGAAGAAGAAGAAGAAGAATTACCAATCATCAATATGATCACTTTTTCTTTTTCTACACCTTATCCTATTGAGTCGGGGTCTCTGCACTGCGTAGGAGGTTCCAACCTCGCTTTGCTGCAGTCCTCCAACTGTTTCCGTCAGCTCCTCCTGGAGGGCCCCTTGGTCATCTGCCTTGTGGTCTTGCCTGGAATATCCGCTTTGGCAGTCTATCCGCCGGCATCCGAAAGATATGTCCCAGCCACCGTAGCTGTGATTTTTCGATAAACGTCAATAAGGGTTCCACTTCGAGACATTCTCTTATTTGTGTATTTCTGATTCTGTCCCTTCTGGTAACTCCTGAAAATTCCATTTCGGTGGCCTGTAGCCTTGAGCGGGTTCTTTCGGTCAAGATCCAGTGCTCGTGGCCGTACACTAGGGTTGGCCTAAAAACTGATTTGAATACTGCCAACTTTGCTCGCTGGCTGAGCTCCGCTTTTCTAAGTACGGGGTAATACAGGGCTCGTGCTACCTGGCTTACGGCTCCTATCCTGTATGATATGATCACCAAGCTACTAATTATTATGGTTATATCATCTTTAGTATGGAAATATAAGTTGTTATACAATTTTTACTCACTTTAAATGTTTTGTTTAATGAACGATAGGGTATTATAGCCATTAAACATTTTAAAAAATTGTTTGATTTTTGTGTTTTCTTTTTCAGGTGTTTCGACGACATTGAGAAGTTCATCGCCCGGCTTCAGCACGCGGCCGCTGCCAGCAGAGAACTGGAACGTAGAAGAAGGTATTTAATTATACATATTTGGCAGGGGCGGGCAGTGAGAATAAGAATGACTTATTTAAACATGTATTTGGAAAAAAAAAATCGAAATTAAATATTTATCTGGCAGAATATTATGAAATATTAAAATCTGAATAATATGTTTATTATTGTGATAGGAATATTATAAGATATACTCCTTATTTCGGTTTCTTATCAAATTATATACTTAGGAAAAGGTTGTGCTTCTTGTTCTCACTGCATGTCCCAGGAATTTGGTAGACGGTTGTATATCAATGATGAAGCAAGAATTAGACATGAGATCTTATTTTTTTATCGATCTTGGTATAATATTCTTGTATATATGTGTTTTCTTGTAATTGGCCTAAGGCTCTGTACATCAATAATTGTTTTTTTTTTCAAGATTTATTAATTATATGACTGTAAGAAAACTAATAAATGAAAAAAATATATATATAATGATGGATTTCATACAATACATTATAGAGTTACGTAGAGGGAATAGGTGATTGGGTAAGGTATTGCATGAGCAAATAGTAATTATATGCGGATATAAATATCGTCAAAGGAAAACCTCAACAAAATTACTAAAATGAGAAAATTTCAGAAAATTATCTAAAAAAATTACTAATAATTTGTTATTTTTCCTGTTTTATCATTATTACTTTATAATTTGAAGTGATAAGGTATTAATAAACATTAACAAAATCTGATATATTAAAGAAAACTTTTATTTTACTTCTATGCCATATGTCATTATAGGTTTTACGCATGTTTTATAGATCTTCTTGCGGATTTTAGCGCACCAGCGATTGCTACTGCCTTGTTAACTTGGTCTTGTATTTCTTCACACAGATCGGCTCCTCCAGCCAGGTCTGTGCCTAGATATCTGAAGATGCTGACCTGTTCCATGGGTTTGTTCTCTACCGTCAGAGAACTATGTTTTAATATTTTTAACTTCACAAGTAATGTGTTTGCGTTGAAAAATAAAACTTACAAAATGTTAATTATTGATATTGAATGGCATTCCAGATCCCGCAAGTCCAAGAAGCAGTCGGACCCCGGCGAGGGCATGCTGTCGCTGCGCACTCGCCCGCCCCCGGAGCACGAGTTCTACGACATCTTCCAGAAGTTCAAGCTCTCCTTCAACCTGCTGGCCAAGCTCAAGTCGCACATCCACGACCCCAACGCGCCCGAGCTGGTGCACTTCCTCTTCACGCCACTCGGTAATTGACGCTTTATGTTACATGTATTCAGATTTAATTTTCTGTCCTATACCCGTGAAAGATGGTCTAGAAAATTTACGCACTAATTTTGTTTTTTCAAACTGATAATCATTGATTTATATTATGGTCATTCGACATCTTTAGGTATTGAAACGAAATTGATATTTTATGCTGGATGTCTAGAGATTCGATTCTCTACACATCAAACACTTGATGGCGTAAAATTGAATATCGAACACTGCATTCACGACATTATGTCCTATTTAATTGATATAGTCATTGAAAATTGCGTTCAATGAATTCCCTCCTGTAAACGAAGCCGAGGTGGCCATTTAAACAATGTTTTCTTTAAAACATAATTTAATCGTTTGTGCTTCAAAATAAATTTTTAAAAAATGATTATACGTTAAACTATTTTTGTATTTCATTTTAAAATCATGTCATTTATAATAAAAAACTCTTTATCGATAGCTAGTCAATGATAAGTTATTTATCGGTAGATAAATTCTTCTTTTTCAACTTTATTTGGACTTAAGAGTCTGTTAGTGCAGTGATGCTGAATTCCAGCTGTCTCTCCATCGCTTTGGGGGTTTCCCTGGTGGACGTTGTCCATTTAGTACGCCTTTTCGCTATCGCTATATTCCTATATATATTTGCTATATTCCTCATGCTGTCATGAAGAGTCTTCCCAGCACACAAAGCTTCCATTTCAGTTGTTCTTAGCATGCTCATAGTCTTGACATTATCCGCCCTCGCATTAATGCTATATGGGGGATAGGTCGCGGACAGGTTTTATTAATGCGTACCTTGCTATCTGTTCTTAAATCTTCATTCTCTCTCTCTGACATCTCTCAGGCAGTCTTATCACCTGAGGTCTCACTTCCCTGGGGAGGTCATGTAAGCTGAGCAATTCACTGCCAAGATATCTGAACTGGGGTACTTGTTCAGTCGGTTCATTAGGTACTGAGATTCTGCACTCAAATGGATAGATGAATTGATTATGTTAATATCAGAATATAGACTATTAGTATAAATTTCTGTTCTCTCTGTCGGCCAGCTCTGATAGTGGACGCCTCCCACGAGAGCTGCTCGGAGCCCCGCCTGGCCTCGCGCGTGGTGCAGCCGCTCCTCACGAGGGAGACCATTAACCTGCTGGGGAACTGCGTCACATCCAAGGAGACGGAGCTGTGGCACTCGCTGGATGACCCGTGGCTGATACCCAGGTAAATAATGGAAGAATTCCATTAAATTAAATAAAAAATTATATATGTATACAGGGGTCAACAGTTTAGGAGATTAGCGACATCCAAGTTTGCATTTTTTCTCTACGTTTCTGACCTCTTGTTCTCCCTGGCTTTATGCCCTCTCACAGTCGTTGTCGACTGTGAGTCAGCTTTCCTTGTCCTTAGGCTATGCATTATTCTGTCCTGGATTACATCGCCCGATCCGTGCCTCTGCAGCTGACCATCCCTTGCACCACCCACGGATCTTTTGGTCTCCCTCCGGATGTAATTCGAGGAAGATCCATACAGGTCGCCTGGTTAACGATGTGATCAGGTGCTCTGCGTCCAACGTGGCCATGCCATCCCAATTGCCTTTCCTTCATCTTGCTATTGCTTGACCAACGTAAATTGACGTGCGGCGACTTTGGAACTGAAACCCGCCCCGCCAGCACCCGGCAGTAACCCCTCGCCCTGTCATTCAGTACAATTTTGTATTTGCTCGGGAGCTGTGACATCTTGATTACCAATATACACAGAATTGTTATGTCCAAAACATCCTAAAAAGTCTGGGATGGTGCAGGAACAATTGCCAATGAAGTATTAAAGTTTTGCGAAATTGACAAAGCAAATAATGGACCGATATTACCGTCTGACAGTTTGACAGCTGCCATTACTGCTTGGCTTCTTTAGTGCTGCCCGACCAAATTTCTGTTAAAGGTTAGGACACTGGTCACTGGACATTCTGTACATAATGTATTGAGTAATAAATTTACACCCTGGAACTTCTGTTACACGACAGGGAATCTGTTAAATATTGGAGCATCATAAAAGTTACTTATATCAAATATTAAAAAATTCATTCGCTTGGATATAAATCAGACAATTTTTTAAAATCTGACAAGAAATAAATTTCAAATTTTATTTATAATGCGTCACGATTTTTTTACACATGTTAAAATAATGATTTACTTTTCAGAGACCAATGGAAGACCCCCGTCCCTCCTTACCAACCTGTCTTCATGGACGGCTGGTCTCCGGACTTCTTCGTCATAGATGAGACACCCCAAAGGTAACAGCCTTCGCTAATTATCTTCACGTTTAGTTGATCTATGGATCTATTTAGTCCGGTTATCAAAAATATTTTTTATACATATGTTGTAAGGCTATTAGGCCATATATGTACATCTAATAAAAAGATTTTCAATTGGGAAATGCATAATAGTTATTTATACAGTAGAACCTCGTTAATTCGAACCCTGATAATTAAAAATTTGTCATAATTCAAACTTTTAAAAACCGACAAGTCCTAAAATGTTAATTTCATGGTAGATTAACCCCGATAATTCAATTCTTTTTTGAAATTGGACGTAATTGAAAAAAGGATTTTGATTTTTTTGCAAGCGAGAAAAACAAGTATGTCAATATCGAGTACTTTAGTAATAGAAGTGTCGCGATCTTTGTATTAAATAAATTTAGTGAATTTTGCAATTTTATCACAATTGTTTTTTGTACCTTGAATTTCGAATTAACAGGGTTCTGCATAATTCGAAATGTTTTTTGGGTCCCTCGAATTTCGTTCTACTGGTTCTACTGTATGAAAGATAAATATATATTTACACATGTATATAAACGGAAAACTGAGGCGGCAGTTGTTTTTAATATTATTTCCAATAAGTTGTAGGGATAGGTTTTTTGTATTTATCTCAGAAACACCTCAGTGGGATATCGCTGCTTTTGTTTTTATACCCCTTTTTTTATTTAATTTTTTTTAATTTAAAATATAATGGAAACCTAAAAGGTTTATAGATAACATTTTTAAATGATTCAATATAAGAAATAATAATAATATGATTTAGATATAAAGTCATTTTTTTATAGTTGGCTGAGTTTTAACATTTTTGTCACATCTGTTTTGAATTTACATGTAAAAGCCCACGAGAGCTTCGATGGTAATATAATTTGAGTGGCTTATTGGTCTAGTGGTTAAGACTCTCATCTGGTTATCTAGTGGTCGCTGGTTCGAGCCCCATTCCGAGATCAACTAATTAGTCATATTTTCATGCACAAGCGTTTAGCTTAATTTAAAAATTGTAAAAATATTGATGTTATATGATTCCATGGGTCACATCTCTATCATAAAAAAAAAACATTTAATATGGCATTGATATACATGGTATTCCGTATCTCGAAGTCAAGCTGAAATCGGGTTATAATAGTCATAAAAGTTATCAGAAAAATATTTTAAAAAATTAAAAAAAACAGTCGGTTAAAACTGGGCAAAGTATTGATTTTGAATACTCGGTTTGGTCAAAAAGTGACATTTTCTTCCAAGCTGGAGCAGTTGGCTTTGAATTTTGGACAAAAGTTTACAGAAGCATTATTCAGGATTACATAATAATAAAAAAATGAAGAAAAATAAAGATTTGTAGCAACAGGAGTGAAAAGACCGTCACAGGGTGTAGATTTTTTTGATTTTTTTTAATGCTTATAATTTTTAAAACACATGACTGAGATTTTTAAAAATATTTTTCTCATTCTATCATCATCAGACCATAACTAGTCTGACATCCTGTATATAAAATGCGGTATATTTAATCACCAAACCGTTATTTTCAAGACCTGTCCATCGCCGATCAGACACCTCGTCCAACTTCCACCAGCACCTTTTGGAGGAGCCCCGCGCCGAGGAGCCCTACGGGGAGGCCCCGTACTCGCCCTACGGCCGCAGAGGCGGGCGGCTGACCGAGGTGCCGCTGAGAGACTCGGCCAGCCCGCCTCCCCCCGAGGACCGCAGGAGAGGGGTCACACCCGACAGCGGTAGGTCTTGCGCAAGGCAATATAAATATAAATACATTCCGTACCCGCTGCTTTGGAGGTTAGGTTTGAATGTGTGTTTGCTGTGCGCGACAATTAGACTGTTTTTTTATTTTTATTTATTTTATTTTATAATGCGAGTGTAACGCTGCCCCCAAAGTCTGCTTCACATTCTCGCTCACGTAGATCACGGCAATAATCGGGTATTGACGTTGTTAACTTGACAGAAACGCATTCTTACTGTTTCCCTTGAATTTATTAGAATAAATTATTTAAAGTAAAGTGTTGATTTTTTTCATTCTTCAAATCCGCATTTACAGCTTACGTAATGATTTTAAAAAGACATGCTACCTCTCTCTAGAAGATAAAATCTCACGCTTGGAGATGGAGAAAAATAATGGTAAAAAATATGGTTAAGGTCAGATATAAATATTTTCACGAGCTCGTAGAATCAGAATTGAAAATCTCTCAAACGGTCTACACGAGTCTGGAATCGTCTGGGCTATTCTCGTAAGTTCTGGAAACATCTATAAAGTGACATTACCTATAAAATTAAATCGACTGGTTAGCGCGTGCACTCGGTGTGACAGAGTTTATTGTTTTGACAAGTCCGTCATAGAAGTCCACAACAAAGCAGTGTGGCCAGCGCCTGTGTGACCAAGCGACATATATTCAGCTTGAGTATTTATGTGCGAAACGGAGCAGATCTTCCTAGCGATTCTAGAAGAAATTAGTGAATAAGTTTGTGAGTTTTATGTATTCCATTTGCTTCTACAATCCCATGATAATATTTTTGAAATTCTTTTTTTAAATGGATAAACAATGCTACATTTAAAAAAAATACCGCCACGAGATCGTAGCGGTGGGAAACGAAATTTAACGCTTGAAATTAATTCACAGATATTAATTTGTTTATCAAAAGTCACTGGATACGAATCAACCCTCTCTTCCCTATGATGTGTAACTACTACACATTGCTTCTAATAACCTTCAATATCTCTGTAAATATAATAAACACGGGGTTAAAATTTAGGTATTCCTCCGTAATATATTTACGCATATCATACTGCTGTTGGAAGCAAGAGTTGCAATGTATGTCTTAATTGATGAATGGAATTAAGGATTGAATGTTTACTTTCCAGATGACTTAGGCCAAGCGTGGGCCGAGGAGGTGGTGGCCCAGGGCGGGCGGGTGGTGCGAGTGACCTACCCCCGCACGGCCAACAATGACAAGGAGCTCTCCGTCGTGAGGGGAGAGTATTTAGAGGCAAGTACTTTCATGTTTGAAATTTTCCTGATGCTTTCCGATATTTGAGTCGCTTTCCTTACTACACAGAGTTATTTGGAAAACATTAATAACCTCGCAGGACTATATTCCTGCCTTAATCACGAGTCGAAAATGTTCAAGCTATCATGACCTAATATCAATAGTTATGGAGATATGTGACGTCAAAGTTTGCATTTTTTTTTTCAATTTTTCTGACTTATTTTTTGTAAAACGTTGCACTATCATTACAGTAACTTATATCGATTAACAAAAATTCATTTGATTCAATACGTATTAAATAAAATGATAACAACCCTGAAAATTTTCCAATTGGAATTCGAAGGTTTTTATTGTTTTATTTGAATTGTATTAAAGGGAATGCTATTTTCATATTCTATATAAGTTACTGTAATGATAGTCCAACATTTTACAAAAAATAAGACAGAAATATTGGGAAAAAAATGCAAATTTTGATGTCGCATATCTCCATAACTATTACCATTAGGTCATGATAGCTTGAATATTTTCGACTCATAATCAATGCAGGAATATAGTCCTGTGAGGTTATTAATTTTTTCCAAATAACCTTGTACGCTTGCCTACCAATTTATTTGATTTCTTTTTTGATTAGGGCACTCAACTATATTATTATATTATCTCTGCGTCTTGTGACATATCCTATTGTAGCAGCGTATACAGCGATAGACTATTCTCTGAAGCCGGTCAAGATAATGAAAACAAGCTCAATCGCTTATCGCCCCAAAATGCAGAGAAACTAATATTCATTTGTCAAAATTTGTCACATGGTTAATTTTGAATACCAATAAATTTCTTGATTAAATAAATAATAAGCTATTTTACTTAGATCATGAGGTTTATATTTGTTTATCGACAAATCAATTTATTAGCGTTAAACTCATGAAATTTTCGCAGTTGAATGAAAATCCAGCATTCGCCAAATATTGAGCTATCCAGTTCGGCCAGATAACAAAATTACGTGTGATACCAGATAGTTACCGGATATTTGTTTCTGCCCTAATCGAGGCATTGAGGAAATTAAATAGAAAATGTTGTGTCCTGACAGATATTAGACGACACCCGCAAATGGTGGAAGGCGAGGAACCGGCGCGGGCAGACGGCGCACGTGCCCCACACCATTGTGGCCGCCCACTCCCCGCAGGACATCTTCAGCAATCCACTTTATTCTACCAACAACAGCTACAATCCACAGGTATCCATCATTTACCACTTTCATTGCTCAACTTAGATTAGACTATTTACTATTTTATTTCAGTCACCAATAATGCATCTTTTCCTTCACATATCATGGAGGAGACGATATCAGGGATTAGAAGTCCAGATATAAAGCCGGTATTTCACTTGAAGAGTATTTATTGACTTGTATAGATCGCGACAATATTACTAGGGGTAAACTGGTAGCGTAAGCAGAAGATTCTCTCGTGCTGGTTGCTTGCCAGGATGGCGTATCCCTTTTTATCCCCATTCACTCTCTCATATTTCCTGTCTTTTTTTATTCATTCCGACGGACATTTATCCAGATACATTGCACATATAAAAAGCTTTATAATCCTCTATTGATTAATTATATTGATTGATTATAGAAATTGATTATAGAAATACCGCAGATCAGATAATATATAGCCATCGGAATGGTCGAGATTGCATGCGAAATTTTTTTTTTTATTTGCAATATAAATGTGTGTCTGTCCCCTTTTCTCAAGGAATGGGTTTAATTCTTCTCTGTAAATTTTAATACTCTATGGTACTCGTTTCAAATTTCAAATGACGAATATTGAACACAGCATTTCCGAATAACATCTGGCTAACTGTCACCCATTCCCCGCAGGACGGAGCGCGCGCCGGCAGCAGCAGCCCGAGGGACAGTCCGACCACGTCAGGTAACAACCAGTCTCGCTCCGTGGACTGGGTCCGCAAGGAGAGGCTCGGCAAAAAGGGCGAATTCAGATACTTCTAGCCGCTTGCTGCTCCGGGCCATCACCGCTAGCATTATGTGTTGTCTCTTGTACATTGTCTGTCATTGTGAAACGTGTTATTATTATTATTATTGTTTAGAAATTTCATTATGTATTCATTCGAATGTGTTTGAGAGACTAAAGATATGTTACAGTATGTATTGAATGTGGTGGCGTTTACTTAATGTAAATCCATTTTTAAAATCATGAGAAAAACAATATTTTTGTTTTTTTTACATTAGTTTATTTTAGAGCATCACCCAGTATGTTTCAGAAACTTTTCAGAATATGCCAACCATTTTATGGAAATTAATAAATTTTCAGAATATTCTAATCCTGTAATAGAAAACAACCACACATTCAACAATACAGATATACTTATCCTACATTAATAGGACATGCAGACTAAAACAAAATAATTTAGAAACACTTGAAATTCATTAATACACAAAATAATATCATCAGTAATCAAATACAGCCCTTCACTTCACCTCTTCTCGCAATGTTCCCTCTTTCCCACCATCTAGATACCCCATCAACATACCCCATAGATATTCCGTAACCAATACACCAGACATTCACTCCCACACACTTCGATCTACGCTCACCTGAAGAAAGAAACAATGGCTTCCGAAACATGCATGATACTCTAAAATAAACTATTAAAAAAAAATTGTTTCATAACCGTACTTAAACAATTCATAATTGTTATAATATGATTAAAAGGAATGTCCTTAATACGACCTCAAGTTCTCTTGAATTATATTATAATCCAATGATTTCTTTTAGACTATGTAAAAGACATGTCTACAATATTTTAATTTTGGAAACATTTGACGATCTCTATATCTGCTAAGATATAACGTCGGTATCTTTTAATGTTCTGACGTTTTCTAGTTTATTCTGCCGTACGTGTTAGACCTCTCTGTTTGAAGAATCATGGCAGAATATCCTAGGAAACCCAGCAAATGTTGGCCTTAAATGACCGAGACTTTATTTGGAATAGTCTGACGACTTTTTCTGCTTATCTGTGAGGCTACATAATTCACATTACTAATCATTTAACGATCAAATATCCACTAGTTAAATATTGTAGACAAAATCTATACGTGGCAACTTTTGTAAGCTCTTTTTCATTGTTTCCCATCAAGCAATTTAGAATCGCTCAATTTGTATGCGTTGTCATATTTCGTTGAGTCATTTTGTGAATCTATGGGAACCGAAAAAAAAACATTATATTGCTTCTTTTTGGTTTCTCATGTTAGCACGTTGAAAATGTATTGTGCAATTATAAGGGTGAATTGTAAACATATGTGTCTATTGTGAATGTTTTATCGGGTCATTACGCCTTGCTAATGTTGAACCAACGCAATTTATGTCATTCTATCAAATCTTTTACACTGTCATGTTGTAAATATTATAGCATTTCTTACGAATCTGACACATTTTTGATACCAATGGACTTTGGCTGTACAAATATGTGGTTACATTAATTGACTCGTACACAAGTTGGAAGTAGAAGTGAGATGTTAGGAGATGAAATCAGATGAAGGATGTCCATTGAATGTGGATAGTTCGCAAGACTAGCGCATCGATCCTTGAAAATTTTGCAATATCCGTCTTTTGTCGTGCAATTCGTCTTCACTTTGTTCTCAAATGTAGAACTGTGGCTAATTGCGGATAATGGCACCCGTTGCATTGAAGTTCTTAATAGTAATCCATCGTATTGGTGATTTTTACGGTATCCCCTGGTAATATGGGCATAATATTAACGCGTATTTAAAATTCAATGGTTCAACCACCAGATCGACTAGCATGTTGATTAGCAATGTTTAATCACAGGTAATACGGCAAAAATTTCAATTTAATTAAATTTATTTAAAAATAACATGGACATGACAAACTGACATTAAATTTGTACATGTTATTACATTTAATAAGAATTCTTATCAAAGCTGTAGGAGAATCCTGCTTTGGAAAACCTTCTCAGAGATGTAAAACAGATCCATGTCCAAAGTGATATTGTTCAGCATAGCGGCAGCTCTTCTTTTTTATTTTTTTATTATTACGGCGTATTTAGAACTCAAATGTTACAATGATGATGGCGACTATCACAAGACAAGTGTCTTTACCACCAAACTGACGAGCATGTTGATTGACGATGTTCAATCACAGAGTCATCTACATTCGAGACATTTGTTCTGCAGGCTATTCACGTTATCGTCACTGTAGAAAAAGCCATACAATTGCGATGTTCGAGTACTTTGGCCGCAACGTAAGGCACGAGAGATTAACTGTTCATAGTGGAATTGAAGAATTTTGGACGGCTATCCATTTGCTGTGCGGTTTTTATGAATCTATTGAGTCAAATTTGGCAAATAATGTCGGCTTGAAGATGAATTTCCTGCACTCGAGAGCTAGTTTAGACCACAGATCATCAAATTATATAGACATGAACTAACCTAAATTTCTTGGTACACAATCTAGTACGGCCGCCGGTTCCAATACGTTTGATTTGTTTAAAAATTAATAAGTAAATAAATTTCGCTTTATGACAAGACGATGTTTTTACTTCGAGACTCGGCTTGGAACGTAATTTAAAAAAAAAAATATCTATGTAAAGAATGTGTTTTGTTTATTAGAGGATTTAATTATGCGAGAATAAATACTTTAACTGCGATATAAATGTGTCTTAAATAAATGTACGTAATGGGGTGATTCTTCCCCTTTTCGAAAGTACGGGTTTAGTTAATCTCTGTGTTTTATGCCTTGTAAGTGATGATGTTCAATGCAAGTTTATGAAATAATATGGAAGGAATAATTGCCCCGATTGATAAAAACTTACAAGAATTAGGAATATGACATGAAGAGGAATGTGTCAAGATGATTGTGTTAATTGTTAACTATCCGCATTTGTTGTTTTTGCTTTTGTGTGTGTTTTATCATCTCTTAATCATCAAATAACGATACTGCCTTATTTGACAGCCATTTTTCATTGGGAATCAAAGGAGATATATTTTATTAGTATTATATAATAATAAGTCATTTAGGTTATTCCTTCATTTTGTCCACATTTCAATGGCCATCGTCGGTAGCCAATGTGATGATGCAGCGACGCGGTAAGGTGTCAAAGTCTTGCGTACCACTCCAAATGCGAAAGCGTACCACAGTGTTTTTACACCGTCATCCGTGCGCATTTGAAACCATCGTTGACTAGAGTGAGGAATGAACGGCGGAGCGAACAAATAAACGTACTCCCTTAATTTATTCACGAACACCACAAACCAGTTTCCTTCGTCATAAGTACATTCAATGGAACCTCGCTAATTCGAAATTCAAGGGACCAAAAAAAACATTTTGGATTATGTGAAACTCCGTTAATTTGAAATTGAAGATACATAAAAAATTGCGATGCGATTGCGAAATTCAACAGAAATCATAAAACTCGTTAAAATCGTCTGTATTTTTGCATATTTTAAGAAATCATTTCAAAAAAGCAAAATTTATTATGCTAATACATAGATCGCAATATTTCAATTATTAAAGCACCCCGATAATGACATATTTGTTGTTCTCACTTGTGAAAAAAATTGAATTTTTTTCAATTTCATCAAATTTAAAAAAAATCCAATTATGTATATCAACTACAAGGCATTGATTTATTGCAAAAGAGGCTAATAATTATTATGAATTATTGGGGTTAATCCACTATGAAATTAACATTTTGGTACTTTGGTTTTAAAATAATTGTTTTTATTTCCTATTTCCGCGATACCTTTTTATTTCCAAATCACATCAGCTCCGATGGTAAGTCATTGCAGTTCATACAATCAATAAAATAAGTTTGCATTTTATTCCATTGTATTATATCCATTAGATAATTATATTCGTAGAGTAATATAATGATTACATAATTCGTCATTAGGATTTATAGTTTTAGGAAAAAATCTCGATTTTTAAATTTCGTCCAACAAATATGCAGAAATTTTTTTTATACATATTAGTAAAAGCTAGTAATTATTATTTATGGCAGTCGATAAAATTTTACAAGCATTTATAAAATATTTAGAAAGCTTCGTTTTTAATTAGTGTATACAAATAGTTATATTTTGTCTCTTGTGTACAATTCCGTCCATTTTATGAAATACTAATTATAAGCTAAGAGTTTATAAGCAAAGCTGCCACTCTCCAATTGAAATTGTGATTGTGACTGATTTCATAGCCAGAGTGGAGATTTTAAAATTTTACGGCTTACAGAAATCTTCAAAAATTCAAACGGTAATCACTTGTAAAACTTCTTGTCACCATTGCCAGGACGTTTTCAAATACTTCACCCTCAATTTTTGTCATTTGGATGGTGACGGTTTTGTTTCTAAACATCTCAAGGATAGTTTAAGAGTTTTTACATTTTGTTCAGATATTATTGAGTCGAAATATTTATTTCATATATCATTTTTAGTATTTATGTGTTATACAGATGTCGTAGCCAAGTGCTGTTTATCATTCTTTAATTTATCTTGTGTAGTATAATTTTATTATCAATCACTTGTGAAAGTTATCAAAAATCTTAATCTCCATACTATACTATACATTGATATAAATATGACAGTTTCCCCCATCTTCTTAAAATCCAATGTCTCTTAGACTAACATAATTATTTCAACACAACGTGATAGTATTTTAACCGGTGACACGAACCATTTTTTTTTTTTGAGATTTTTAACTGATTGCATCGATAATTGGCCACTACTTCTTCACAATTCGGCAACCATCGGCACTATACAACAGTTATATCTTAGTTACCAATCATTGATACAATCAGATACAAGTCCCAAATAACTGTACCGAAAATAACCAGTTAAGATGATGGTTTTACCATCACTATTGCTCATTGAATATACATTCATATCAAGGTTCTATACTCTCGATAAAGTCACTATTTTGAGAATTTTGTCATAGCATTTCTCTCATATTAATTACACCTGTATAACATACAAATACTTATTTTTTATTATAATTTTCTAAGAATTTATATAAAAATATTACTTTAAATAATATTTGTTTACTTTTTTGAGGCTAGTTCAGTTTGTTTTATTGCATAAGTGGATACCCGAATAAAGTTGCTTTTTTTTGTACAGATATACAGGGTGTATCAGACAATATCAATATTTTAGGGGTGTGATGGTATCTTTACAAAGTTTTGTGTCTTATTTTTGAAATTTTAATTTTAAATTGTGGAGTTTTTTTTTTTAATATGGTTGAAAACAAAAAGTAACATCCGGGAGAGAGGTTTTTAACCAATTCTCACTCTATTGCACAGATATTTTGATAATGTTCCAATCTAAATGTTTTTGAACTGATAAATACTGCACAATGTATGTACATTATTTGTGAATTTCGGCGAAAAATTGCAAATTTCATCGCAGACATCTCCATAAAAATATATCAACACAAAATTTCGACAGATATCCGCCCACAAAATATTTTAAAATCACATCTGTTATTTTACAACATTTTTTCATTAAGAAAGACAATTGAAATAGTATGTGTAAGCCGAGGCACATTGCTTCGTTGTGTTGGTTTTTATGTTATTAGAACATCAACACTATGAAACAAATGTGTTTCCATGTCTAATCCAATTGTCTTTCTTAAATGATATTTATTATACCTGCTGCGTATTTATATCAAGATACCCTTAAATAATGTTGTTTTTTTAATGGAATTTAAAAACCACAATGTATATTGAAGAATAAATTAACAAAAGATGATTTTACGTGTTTCTTAAGCTGATTCAATAGTGAAACAAATGTCCCAATAAAAGAACAACATTTTTTATCGGTCTCTGTAAAATATCTTATATAAACATAGTTGGTAGCGATAGTTAAGAAATTAAAGGAATATATAGTTAGTTATTTTCATATATTTGGACGCAGGAGGGTCTCTGATTTGTATATTTTGGTATTTCATGAATAAAATTGTCAGAAATGTTTATAAATAGATTTTAAAACATATTTTTATATAATACCTAGTTGTATTAGATCGTTAATTTATTACATATATACTTATACATATATTAGCGGTGAGATAAACTGTGATTGGCGTTTGATTGTACCGATGATTGGCGATTGCGATTTAAAGGTTGTTTAATTTCTAGTTTTTCAATGATTGCTCGCCAAATTATGAATAAATCAGTTACCAATCATTGTTACAATCGAATACCAATCGCACAATCACAGTTTATCTCATCACTTACATATACACATTTAAAGTCATTTGTTTATTAGCAATATTAAAATGTAGCGAGGTTATCAGAAAATATCATTAAGGGCACTGTCAGAAATATTTAAAAGTGACGAGCTTAGGTGTACATCAAATTATGGTTACGTTATTTAGGAATAATACCTTTATTACTTTTTAAATCGTGTGCATGACGCAACAACTGTCATAGACTTTCCAATAGAGTTGACTGTTTTTTTTTCAGGAATATTTTTCTTCCAGAATGCGATAGGTTTATTTATTGAATTTTCATGGTATTTCCTGCTGTGGTTAAAAAAAAAATTGTACATTTTTCAACGCAATGAGAACAATTGCTAAACAGTACTCCGTAATTTATTTAAATCATTTTCACATAATTATTCATTTGTATGTAGGTTTCATGTTTCACGAAAATATCTGTTAAATGTGCTATATGTTTGGTTTAAAAATATATGTTTTTTTTTTTGTACATGTGTGTTTTTTCTTTCATTTAAATATAATGTCTTGTTCATAAATCATGCTTTTATATATATTTTTATGCATTTTATTTACTTGGATTTTAAGCATCATATTATACAGGGTGTCCCAGAACTAGCAGCAGAAACCTGGCCGGTAGATTTCTGACTATGTTATGAGTCTAAAATGTTCAAGCAACCATGACCAATACTTATGGAGATATGCAATATCAAAGTTTGCATTTTTGTTTTCAATATTTCTGACTTATTTTTTGCAAAAAATTAAACTATCATTACAATAACTTATAATATTGATTATGAAAAATTCAATCCCTTTAATACAAGTCAAATAAAATGATAAAAACCTTCCAATTCTAATCGGAAAACATTCCAATTGGAATTTTTCAGGGATTTTATTATTTTATTTTACTTTCATTGAAACATGAATTTTTCATAATCTATATAAGTAAATGTAATGAATCTTCAACGTTTTGTAAAAAATAAGTTTGAAATATTGAAAAAAAAAATGCTAACGTTGATATTGCATAGATCCATAACTGTTGACATTATAGGTTATGGTTGCTTGAATATTTTCAACTCATAATCTAGGCAGGAATCCACCTGTAAATTGTGGGCTAGCTCTGTTACACCCTGTATATTGGTGACCTTGTAATTTGCGCTTTTTCAGTATTTGCAAAAAATACTTTTTATTCTTTAGTCTTTTTTATTTTGCAATGTTTTAATTTCATACAAAATGAAAAAATTGGACCTTTCTATTACTGATGGTTAATTGTACTACACGGTACAATTATTTGAGATTTGTATCTGATTGTATCACAAATCGGTAATTGCGATATAAGTGCTGTATAGTACCAATGGTTGCCTGTCGAATCGCAAAAAATTAGGTCCCTATCTTCGATGCAATTGGATACAAATCTCATATACCTATTAGTATGTCAAAATACCATCACTCTCTATGAAAATTAAATGAATGGTTGAATCAAATTACGCACTACGTACCATGACCGATAAACTAAGGAAAACTCTTGTTTTCCTTAGATTAACTTTATAGTGAATAAAAATGTCATACATAAGTTTTTATGAGATTTTTTTTTGAAAAATCTATTTTATACATCCTACCTGTTTTTTCTACATAAAAAGTAGAAGAAATTTTTATCTGTGTTTCCTGTAATTAAGTTGCGAAATATGCATTTCAAACAACTCCCAAGTACCCAGCGTTCTTTCCTATGAAAGGCACTAAGTCCAACGTCTGTGTAGTTTAACATTAAATAAGTACCCCGAGCATATTCAAACAATATCCCTTATCGGTAACAAACACAAAATAAATCGTACCTCATTTACTGGTGGATTTTTCGCTGGAATCATATTCTGAATTATTGATGTATATTCCAGGCCTTGTGTTTTTCTTCTTTTATTTTTTAATTATATTCTTTATAACACCTTTTCCTTGTTGTTTGTATGGGAAGTTCACATGACAGGCACCCTACTTGGTCAGCCATTTTCATACAATCTGAAGTTAACGGACCATGGCACTTAGTGCCGTTTTTAAAATAATATGCCGTGGTACTTGGCAAATTCGCGATATTCAAACGAGCATAACGGCTAAATGCTATATTGCAGGGACATAATACATTACTGGGGTTAGTGGCGATGTCATATAGAACCAAGCTGCATACTTAGTTTGAAAAATGAAATTTTGGTACTAAGTGACTATTTTACTGCAACCATTCAAATGTCATTTAGAACATTCCCATCTGAATTCTATCGCATGGATACTCGCCGAAACAATGCTGAAGCGACTTGACGCATTGGAGATGTGGATCTATAGAACGGCTACTTAAAATAAGCTGATTGATAGGGTTGTAAATGACAATTTAATGATCCAGATGCAAAAGGAAAAAAATCCTTAAAACAATTAAAACCCGGACCAATATTTAGGCTATATCACAAGATGTCCAGAGAAGTACCTGTTCAGAAATCGAATCCCTGTATGGACTGTGATCATAAGTTTTAATAGTGTAGCGCAACTCGACAGGATAGGAATC
This sequence comes from Agrypnia vestita, assembly GCA_016648135.1. Taxonomy (NCBI): domain Eukaryota; kingdom Metazoa; phylum Arthropoda; class Insecta; order Trichoptera; family Phryganeidae; genus Agrypnia; species Agrypnia vestita. The sequence continues at coordinate 96,407 of JADDOH010012026.1, forward strand.
AGGTTAGACAAGAATTGAATGGGGATCTGGCTTACCTGGATCACCTCGAACTGAACATCAATATAGCAGTCTCATTGACCCTGAAGGAAGGTGAGTTTCTTTCGGCGGCTTCTTAAATTGTTTTCGTCAATATGCACAGCGTTAGAGAGAACGGAATATATTCACCCGCATTTCGAAGTTTTCAAAAAAAGATGTTTTGTAGATTTGTGGTCAAATTTATAAATGACCCGCGTCATGTTTAAAAATGTGCCGAGCCATTTTTTTTCATCCTCTGCCCGGCCGCTCGAGCCGCAAACCACTTTAACAACCCGTTCCAATTGCAAGTCTGGTTCGGGTCGCATGGTCGCCTGAGTCTTTTGGATACAAGACTGTGTCAGAAGAAACGGGAAATGATAAGCAGGTAATCAGTACCAGATCCTGTGTCTCATCATTCAAGGTAAAATTTTTTGCAGAAGAGGTCCTGGATGATGAAGACATCCTGACTGAACAATTGGGCAGTCTATAGTCCAACTGTTTAGAGCTGTTGCAAGCCAAATAATGACTTGTCGAGATACTCGTCGAACAAGTACCGCATGTACTTGTTCGATTACTACCGTAGCGCAGAGGGTAGAGCTTGACCAACGTAAATTGGCGTGCAGCGACATTGGAACTAAAACCCGCCCCGCCCGCACCCGGCGGTAACCCCTCGCCCTGTCATTCAGTTCAATCTTGTATTTGCACGTAAGCTGTGACGTCTTGATTTCCAATATACACTGAATTATTATGTCCGGAGTGGTGCAAGAACAATTGCCAGTGAAGTATTAAAGTTTTGCGAAGCTGAAAAAGCAAATAATGGACCAATATTACATTTGACAGGACTCTAGATAAAGCGGAAGCCGTTACTGGTTTGTTTCTTTAGTGTTGCCCGACCAAATTTCTATTAAAGGCACCGACACCGGTCGCCAGACACTGTATTGTGTGATAAATTTACACCCTGGCAACTTCTGTTACGCGACAGGGACGCCCTCCCTCACGCAAATGTATACAGGTCGCACTCTATGACACTGGCTTCCCAAACCAAGGGTTCCGGGTTCGATTCCCGGTGACAATTTAATCAATGTGATATCTTAAGCCTGGGTGTTTTATGATGTATTTCGCTTCTGTAATTGGGCCTCCTGACCTGTTGAAGCATTTAAAAAAATGCCGAAAAATAGACACATCTACACCTAAATATTTTTATGTGTTAATTTTAAATGTCTTTGGACTGTTCTCTCGTGGGTCTGCTTTGATGACAACACTTATAACTTTCTGGAATCCTCCCGTAAATCTTCAATGTCAAAATTTTCCTAATTTTATAATTGTGCTAAAAATGACATTTTGTACAAGCTGGAAACAGTTAAGAGAAATGGAGCTTGACTGGGATTTATTTATTTATTTATGGGAAACTAACAATACAAATAAAAATCAGTTTACACATGAATATTTATTAGTTCAGAGACCATCTTACAAATTTCCACACAATTTAAAAGTTATGTATTAAAATTTAACAACAATAACTTAACAATATACAAAAAACTAAAGGTTAAGGTTAAGAACAAGAGTGAAAAAATTAAGATAAAAGGGGAACTAGGAATGGGGAAGAAAGGACAGATATAATTAGTAAAAAGATGAAGAGACAAGAAAGAAAAATAAATAAAGCGTAAAGATATGTGAGCAACATCTGCATATACATGTAGGGTGTCTCATAGCCAGTAGTAAAAACTTTACAGGTGGATTCCTGCCTTGATAATGAGTTGAAAATTTTCAAAGAACCATGACCGAAAATCAATAATTATGGATATATGCAATATCAACGTTTGCATTTCTTTTTCAATATTTCTGACTTATTTTTTGCAAAATATTGGACTATCATTACAGTAACTTGCTCTAATACAAGTCAAATAAGATGATAAAAACCTTACAAAAATTGAAAATGGTACTTTTTGGTAAAGGTTTTCATCATTTTATTTGAGTTGCTTCAAAGGCTTTTATTCAATACATTTTCAGTGTAACTTCTGTTTCCACTTCTGTTTTAAAAAAACTTTTTTCGTCTCCGCTTCCATATGTTACACCTCTGATGCATACATAGGTACGCAGATATTAAATTATTGACAAAGTGTTTATAATGTTGAGCATTCCTACTGATAATATTATTTATGACCGGAGTCCTCAGTTTAAACGGGTTATATCTGTATATTCTTTGGGTAAATTCAAAATATGTAAATCTTATTTTTTTCTTTTTTTCAATTGATTGAGCAACTTTGTAGATTGACATTTTAAAATTAATTTTATTATTTGTTTTAATCTATTTACATTTGATGAATTAAGTGGACGATGGAAAAGTTTTTCCGAAACATGTAGGTGTAATTAATCAAATATAAGTAGATTGAAACAAAAAATAAAATTCATTTACATATATAAATCTGTTCATATCGGATCTACAGAAACACCGAACATATACAATCACACACAGATGAAATCTTAATACTCTTACTTGGATGAAAAATGTTACAAGATTTTATTTCGTGACTATTTATTGTTGTGTGTTAGAAGGCGACGATTCGGACGCCGGGTCTATGGTGTCCGGGATGGGGCGAACCTTCCCCCTTCCACCGCCCAAACCCCCGACGCAGGGAGGGCCTCCGCCCCCGAAGCAGGGAGGGCCTCCGCCCCCACCGCCACCCCCACCGCCACCGGCAGATCCACCTCTGCAGACCAAGAGTGCACCAACTTCCAAGTATAACACACTGTGTGAGTATACACAACCGGGACAATATTTTTTGTCTACAGTTTTCGTGCTGTGACTGTTTTCAGGGCGCAAAGGAAAATTTGAGAAACCAATATAAGAAATGCTTTGCATTTCTTCCAGTGTCAGTTTGTATTCATTTCATATTCAGAGAATATTCTCGAAAAGTAATAACGTGCGTCCAGGTAAGTGTAGCGTTGGGGTAAATGCGTCTAAGGGCCGGTTGTTTCAAGTTGGATTAAAGTAAGCGTTCTTTTAAAGCATAGTTTTTTACGTTCTCCACCAATCAGACAATCCGTTTTCGTAAAAATCTATGCTTTAATCGACCGCTTACTCTGATCGAACTTGAAACAACCGGGCCTATATCAATATCTCCAGATTAAACAAAATTTGAAACAACGTCCCATTACTTACAGCCATAAACAAGACAATGAAAACTATCAAGATCGAATCATGATGTCATTGCACATTGTAAAGAAAATTGTCTATGAATTTTGGCAGTCGAAAATTTAAAGTTGCTTTCGAAGTCGCTGTGTTATAAGAAGTGTTAAAATTTTGTTGTTACTGTCAGTGCAGAATTTCAAATTCAAGTACCTAAGTAGCAACATAAATGGCTAATTATTGTTATTGTTCATAAATCAATCATTTTAATGTAAATATTTAAAATTTAAAGTCATAATCAATATTTTTCTAAATGGGGGAAGTGCGTCTACATTGGTGTTTCTAAAAATGTTTTTTTTTTTTGTATTTGCATGTTTAAAACAGCAATTATTATTTTATATATTTGTAAAATAATTATCTGGCCTACTGTTTGCGTTTAAAACTCATTAGAATACTCGATGAACAAATTGTAATCTTTCATTGTACGTAATTTGAAGAAATATATGCCGCACTTAACCGGACACACCTTACAACTTTTTGAATCCAAAAAAACCCATTTTTTTCCAAATTCTGACCCGCATGACCCCTCGAGTATCAGAACTACGCTAGCTTTCCTTTTGGTACTGCTTGCCCAACGTAAATTGGCCTGCGGCGACTTTGGAACTAAATCCCGCCCCACCCGCACCCGGTGCTAACCCCTCGCGCTATCATTCAGTTCAATCTCGTATTTGCGCGTGAGCTGTGACATCTTGATTACCATTATACACTGAATTATTATGTTCAAAACATCCAAAACAGTCCGGGATGGTGCAAGAACAATTGCCAATGAAGCATTAAAGTTTTGCGAAGCTGAAAAGCAAATAATGGACCGATGTTACCGTTTGACAGATTGACAGATAGAGCGGCCGCCATTACTAATTAGTTTCTTTAGTGTTGCCCGACCAAATTTCTATTAAAGGCTCTGACACCGGTCACTGGACATTCTGTACATTATGAATTGTGCAATAAATTTACACCCTGGCAAATTTTGTTACGCGACAGGGACGCCCTCCCTCACACGCCTATTTATAGTGGTCGCATTCTAGTATCTTTACACATGCAATACTTAATTAGCATATTACAATGAGGGCAGACCCACCGCTTACCCAGGACCGTTTTATAAGCAAAAGTTCATATAACGGTCCTACTCATTCGCCGCCAGGTTGGCATTTTTTAATGCTAAAGGCAACCGTGCAACCCAGCACTTCAAAGCAGAATTCTGCCACATGGCTGCCATCCAAAATTTTGCCCTCATTGTCCCGTCAGTTCACTTCTTTATTATTTAAAAAGTATACATAAACCACCAATATATTTCAATACTGAAAGTAATATTTCAATACATTAACACAATCTATAAGCATATAAAAAACACTAAGTGTATAATAACAATATAAAGGCACAAAGGAAAACACAGAATGTAAGGAGCAAACAGGTTGGGACATTTGAGGGTATAGGAAAAGAAAACTCCCTATTATTAGCATATTACAATATCGAGAGATGTCATTTCAGCCTCCAAGAGTGTGAAGAGCCTGGGTGGTGAGGACATGCAGGATGAACTGAAAATCATCCTCGCCATGAGGGAAAACAGAAGGACGCTGGATATTCTCAAAACTCCGGACCTGTTTATCAACCAGGTAATTTTACTTATTTTTTTAAATATCTAGCTTGCCACCACGCATTTTTTCAAAACAAATAACACGAATAACAACAAATAACACGAATCAATCTGAAAGATGTACAATAAAAATATATCTATCAAAAAAATATATACAAAAATTAAAATATGTACGTAAAATGGCTAAGGGAACATTTAATTGCTTGAACTTGGAATTCGCGAACCATCTTTTGGAACCCAAGGCCTCAGAGGCAAAAAGGTTTGGAGACATGGACCAATATCATAAACTTGCAAGGTCAACATTAAAATGATTCAACAGGTCTCGAAACAATTATAGAATATTGACAAACAAAATAAATATGTATATTGTGAAGCTCATGGGAATTTCGAAAGATTTTTTTATTGAATTTTTTAGATCATTTTTAAATTAATTACCTAAGGACTTTATTTTTTTTTAAATTTTTCAGGTAAAAAAATGAAAGTTTTAATTCCTACAAAGGAATAATAATTCTGAGCCACACTTGTTTTATATTTGGGCGTTTTTAAATTTAGAAATGATCTTGTAGACCTGGGGGTTACAGAATCCATCATATTTTTTTCTTTAATGATTTGTAGTAATGATATTTTTTCAAAAAATTCCGCAAAAAAGGCACAAAAAATTATTGGAATAATCGATTTGCAGTGTAGATTTCTTTTTTTTTAAACTTTAAGTATGCTATTTTGTGCTATTAACCGGTCGGGTGCCGGAGCGCAGATCTGCGCTCCCTAGACACGTATGCGAATTCGGCCAATCTTACCTGCGTTTATGGGTTTTTAAAGCTTATTATTGGTTGAATCTCAAGTTTTTAATGAATGAACGAGTTCTATTTGTCAAGTAACCTCATACCGGACAAAAAATCATTCCAAATGTCGTCTTCGAACCGCGCAGTAATTGTGTCATTTATCTGTTAAAAAGTGTTTTTTTTTTTAATAAAAAAAAGTGCTTAAATGAAGTAGGTATTTTTGTATTCTTTGATATATTTAGAACGTAAATATTGAAATACAATATCTTTAGTGTTATTGCTTCCATGGTTTTATTCTATAAACATGTGCGTATATTTCTGACAGTAAATTTCGTTACTTATTTTCATAATTAATGAATAAGTAATTATTGTACAAGTCTGTATATTGAGGAACTAGAAACTGCAAATTCTTAGCGATTATGTTGATTTTTACTTCCTTTCTTTTAACTCGTGGCTTGCTTGTTTTCTTGACGAAAAAACTTTGGATCGATTTTTAACCATTTTCCCGTGATCCAATCGAGCTGAAACTTTGTAAGCAGACTTGTGGCGATGATTAAGAAGATCTATAAAATTTTTGTTAAAAAATAATAATAATTATAGTATAATTTTGGATTTTTAGAAATTTTATTGGTTTTTTCAAATTGGAATCATTACAAAAGTTTGATTACTACCAACGGCGCCGGCGGCCCGATAACGTCACGGAATATTTAAAATTTGAATTACTCCGTCGGTAGGTATAATAGGTACTACTTCACTACGAATTCCGAAAATTTATGACAATGGGTTCACAGATGACAGCACACTTCGGTTTTTAAGGAAGAAATAAAATAATAAAGATATATTTTTAGAGATTTTTGACATAGATATTTATCTAGACATGTTTCATTTTCAGTAAATCAATTATTACATGGTGGTAAACTTAATTTACAAAGAAAGGTAGTAAAATAAAAACTTGGTTTTTATGGGTTAATTTTTTACATGAATATAACCATCAGAAAAAAGTGTCTAAAAAACAGCAATCGTGCGCGAAATTGCGCGGCAGACAGGGTACATGCGGCCGGCATCCGACCGGTTAAAGTGTGATATTTTATATGATCCTCCCCACCCAATGATACCATATTGTAGTATCAATTGAATTGATGCATACTGATGTATTTTCCAAGGTTTCTTCGGCAGGCGAGGTGCAGGTCTGGCTGGAGGCGAAGGGCTTCAACGAGGACGTCCGCAAGAAGCTACGCGGCATCTCTGGCTCCGCGCTCTTCCGCCTGGAGAAGCTGGAGCTGCAGAAGCAGATCGGGGACGCCGAGGGCTGGCGGCTGCACAGCCAGCTGCTGGTGCAGAGGACCGTCTCCGGGGTAATGCTGGCCCTCCAGGGCTCCTCCCAGGCTTAGCTGCGCGTCCCTTCATTTGTGCATGGTTTTGTTGTCTCTTCATTTGATTATGCTTCTGTGCCAGTCTTTAACCCGTGGGGCGCCATTATATGACGTGGAGTTCAGATCCTCATGATCTGGTTCAATCGGAGAAGAATGGGACTAACCTTACCCCTCATTTCAATCTCAGGGTCCCTTCGGTGAAGTGCGCACTGAACTCTCTCTCTCGAGCCGCTTCAGGTGCCTCTCATATTAACAAGTTCAAGTTGCAACAGATTAACAAAGATGGGTTTACATAACAAGACATTTTGTGCAATCAACATAAGCATTTATTCAATAAATTACTAACAATTATCTGTGCCATGAAATGGCGACAACAGGCAAATTCAAAGATATCGCTAAATTTGTTTCATTAAAATCTTATTTTCTAATTTAAAATAAATTGCCCTCTCCAGCCATGTCATGGACCTGCTGCTTCCATCACTCTTCGCAATCGTGAGCCTGGCTTAGAGATTTTATTCCATGTTCAGAATGTTTGCAAGGCAAAATGTACATCCGCTTCTCCTGGATGTTGAGAACGTTTCGAGAAATATTTTAAAACAATGCGTGGATACTTTATGAAAGTGGTAAAATATTTAACTATTCTGGAGCGGCAGGGACCGAGCATTTGTACGGGCGTTGAAAAAATCATTTTAATACGCAATTGTTGACCTAATGCGAATTTACAAAAAGCTATACAATTGACAATATTTAAAAAAATCGCGTTAGAGTGAAGCCGCGAAGTGGCGAGGGATTACTGTATATTGTTAAAATTTCATGCTTTATGCATGTACCCATTTAATCACCAGAAAATGTCATTCACGCGCTATGCAATCAATTCATTATTTCATTTATCGCTATAAGTTCAATCATTGGATTGCGAATATTTTGCAATACGAGCAAAAATATACATGTTGTCTGGCAGTTAGTACCAAAAACTTTAGAGGAGTCTTCTTCATTCAATTTTGAAGAAAAAATATTCTTTTCACTTTGGGTGAAATGTCGACAGTTACGGAATTAAGCGACATCAAAGTTTGCATTTTTTTCAATATTTCTGACCAAGTATATCATTTGTAAAACATTAGAGTGTCGTAAAAGTAATTTATATTGTACAATACAATGACAAATGATCTTAACCAGGCAAAAATGCAAACCAAATTTTTTTGCAAGTTTTTTAACAATTTTGTTTGACTTGTGTGAGAGCTAATCTATATTATGATTTCATCGAAATAATGACAAAATCATGTCGAAAATTAAATAGTTTATAGTCACCCTTAACAGAATGTTAGTAAACTTAGTAAAAACCATTACCAGATTTACGGTCTGCCGGTTTCGAGACGTACCCGTCTCTTCGTCAGGACCAACACTACACTACTACATTCACAACACTATATACCCCAACCATAGTATTGTAAAACTATCACCCCTATTGTTCACATGCGTGTTAGTCTTGTCAGAGAAATTGAACTACTGAACAACTCAGGGATCTAACAATTGTTTTAGTTTACTAACATTCTGTTATTATGTCTACACACAAAGTTAATGCTTTAAATATTAATAATATTATAGTCATCCACTTAACGTAAACATTGAAAGCTTCAGAGCTCTAGCAAGTTGCTGAAAAATCAATTACAGAAGACACGACCACAACAAACAAACAAACAGGAAACATATAAAGAGGGTTAAATAAAACCATGTAAAAATATCATTTTTTTAGCATAGCAACATAAAAAACCTTTTTTTAATAATCCGTAGGTTCAGTGCTGATTGATTTATTATTAATTTCAGTACAAGACCACCACCTCCAAGGAACTAAACGCCATCTTGCAGAAATTCAGGGAAAAGGCAGACAACTGAAGCAGGTGGATTCATAAGACTAGATATACCAATTATTATTATTGTTATATAATATTTATTTATTTATTATAATATTTGAGTGAAGGCAGAATTCTTCGCTCTTAAAAAATGATTTTTTGTAATATCGATATTATATTTAAATTGTTATTTTTGTAATCAGTGTTGAGGGAGCGTCCATAGACCACGTGATTACAAGAAGGGGGGGGGGGGGAGCACGTAGAATTCTACGCTGGGCCACGTGAGGGAAGGGGGAGGTCAGAGTCGAACTACATAATAGGGAAATTTCACATATTACGAAAACCGATGAATATATGAAATAGATTCATAAATATTAATTACGTTCTGTGAATCTGTATGGATAATGTGGGGTAATGTTTCAAATCATAATTTTAATAGTGATGCGACGACTACTACTTTCACGAATGTGAATATCAAGTCTACTATTCGGCGAACATGAAAACGAATAATACCTACAATAATTTTTTTACTAAGAGATTTAATAATTAAAATTTACCACCGGCAAATTTTTGTTCAAAAATTAACACAACTTTTGTAACTTCTCAGGCTCCCAGCGATCGAAAATAAATTTTTAATAACTTTTTCACGCTTACGAGAGGTCATATTATTAGATGAATTTGAAATTATTTTATACATAGAAAATAAAATGGAACGAATTATTACAAAATAAAAACTATAAAAAAATTATCACAAAATAAAAACTACATTAAATGAGCACCTAACCTTATTAATAACCCAACGAAACTAGATGAAAGAACTCATGTTATGCTGTGAAACAAGTAACAATTGACAACTTGAGACCTCAACAAATCCATTCATTCAATGTTAGGGGAATCCCCGTTGATAGAATGCTTAGGTGTGTTCGGAGACACGGTGCACAGCCAAACCGTGATTTGCGTTGCGTTCAGTTATAAATAGCTTATTTTTAATATTCGTTATGATATTCGGCGAATACGAATATTCGGTAAATATCTACTATTCGGCGAATATGAATATTCGTATTCGTATTCGTTGCATCACTAGAGAAAACAGCACATAATGTCTTCTGGAATTAATAGGCTAAAACTACGTTCCACTCGGTGGAGAAAATGTCCCCTTGGGCCACGTGGGGGAAGGGGGAGGGGGGGTTCAAAAGAGTTCAAAATGGAACCGCGTGCTTAGTGGTCGCTCCCTAAGGGGGCACTTTCAATACTAGTTCACACTTTTGCGTTTTTTACTCAAATGTAATTTTTTATTGTTGATATATATGTTATCCATCCCAACACACGATGTTCAATAGTGATGTACAAACCGTTATTTTAACCGGTTATTTTAGGTACAGTTATTTGTGATTTGTATCTGATTGTACCTACCGATGATTGCTAACTGAGGTACGACTGTTGTATAGTGTCGATGGCTGCCCATCGAATTGCGAAAAATTATTTGCAAATCAGACACATTACCAAATGTTTTAATGTTGTATATACAGCGTGTCTTATAGCCAGTAGAAAAATCTTTACAGGTGGATTCTTGCCTTGTTAGTGAGTCGATTGTGTTGAAGCGATAGTGATCTAATATCAATAGTTATGGAGTTGTGCAATATCAAAGTTTGCATTTTTTTTATTCAATATTTCTTACTTATTTTTTACAAAACGTTGAAGCATCGTTACAGTAACTTATATTGATTATGAAAAATTCATTCGCTTCAATACAATTCAAATAAAATGATAAAAAATCTTGTAAAAAATTATATTTTAAATTTTTGCAAGGTTTTCAACTTTTTTTAGAATTGTATTAAAGCGAATGATTTTTTCATAATCGATATAAGTTACTGTAATGATAATTAAACTTTTTGAAAAAATAAGTCAGAAATAATGAAAAAAAATGCAAACTTTGATATTACGTATCTTCATAACATTTTAAGTAGCTGTGAGACACCCTCTATGTTCTAAAATAGTTTCTTACGTAAAATTCTAATGGACTGTGCTAGAGACATCTATAATCCTTCCCTTGACATATAGATTTCGCTGCTGGTAATGTAATGGTGAAAAAATTTGAATTTTTAATCCCCCCTATTTAAATGAATTTAGTGATTTTTTTGAAATTGCCCCTTTTACTTTTTTAATCATCTGATTATCCTGATTGTAAACGATGACGACTAGTCATATTTCTGTGAGTGAAAGAAACAATCGAATAAGTCAAAATAAGCAAAAAAATTAAGAATTTCTCTTAAAACCTTTGTTGTTATTTTTATCTAATTGTTGCACCAGTAGTTTTGTTTCTTGAACCAAGTTGGCTAACGTCGTTGTTTCTCGACATTTTTTCCTAATATTTAATTATGTCATTTGTCCTTTTTCAAAATATTAAAAAAAGCATTTTATTTTATTTTCTGACTCATCTAATTTTTCCTTGCTAGATTTGTATCTAAAGAACAACTCTGCATACTTAACTCAAAATCTATTTTATTGATTCTTTCGATTGTTACTTTCGACCACCGAAATAACCTAATCAATAAAAAGAGAAATTCGCAAAGTTTAATAACAACTGTGAAACTGTGCTATTAATTCGTAGGCAATACATTCAAGTCCAATTTCTATCTTAATATATGTAGGTACTCCTCTTTCTTCCACGTCTTAATCATTCTAGTTCTGTTCCTGTACTGGGTTACCTCGAGTTACTTGAAATTATTAAACATAAGAATCCACTGTGTATAAAATGTGTAAAATTTTAATATACACTTAATGTTATATATACGTTTGTAATCTTTTGTTGACAATAAATGAAATGTGTAAATAAATAACTTTTTTCTTTTCCTCGCGGGTTACAACGCCCTGAAAGTTTTAAGAAAAAAAATATGCCTTATTTTGTAGATTAATGTTTTAAGAGCAATTTTAGTCATCTCTCATTAAAAAAAATTGAAAATCGGCGGAGTTATATCAATTTGAAGCTAACGGTGGCAGGTGAATTTTTAAGTCAATTGCATCATTGATTTTTCTAGAAAATATTTTTTTCCGACTAGTGTATAAATTATCTTAAAAACCATTGGGCCGATTTTGTTAAAACTTTGCATACATTTTAACATCGCCAATGTCATAGGCCATTACCTATGAAATTGCCGTTTTGTATAGAAAAATTCAAGCAATTCGTTTTATGAAAATTATGTGGTATTTCTACGGGCCCCGCCTGGCTCGTATTATGTAATTCAAATAAATTAAAATGAAACGAAATGAAACAAAATAAAATAAAATGAACTGAAAAAAAAAAGATTTAATCATCAACACTCGTATTTAGATTTAAGAAAGACAATCGGATTAGTAAGTGTAAGCTGTGCGTACGACGCACATTGTTTCGTTGTGTTGGTGTTTACGGGTAAACAATACTGTCCCACTTAGCTAAAAGGCAGTAGGTGTCTCCATAAAACAAATTGCTGAGTAAAAAAATTGCTGCTAAATTTAATAAACTAACATGAATTAAAATAAACTAAATTGCTGCTAAATCAAGGAAATGAAAATGCAGCAATTTCTGTCATTCAAATGATGATAAATAAATATATTTTTTTTTGCTTGCTCAATAGATATTGAATCAATGCAGATAAAAAATGGTGTTTTATTATTATTTGAGGTATTTTTATATAGTTTAAATCTTAAAACTGCAAATAAACTACATTTTACATATCCCAGATGGATATACTGCATATTACGATGCTTATATTTTTATATTTTGGGAAACAAGCTTAATAGAAAGGTAAAATATGACCTCAAGTATCCAAAACCACAAAAAAAAAACATTTTTCATCAAGTATGGATTTACTGCCATTTATTCAATTCAATTCAATTTATTTAATAATAAATACAATACAAAGTGTTCAAGGTATACATATTATGAAAGTAGGTATACAGGGTTATTTGTAAAACATTAATAACCTCGCAGGACTATATGCCTGCCTTGATTATGAGTCGAAAATGTTCCAGCAATTATGACCTATTATCAATAGTTAAGGAGATATGCGACATCAAAGTTTGCATATTTTTTTCAATATTTCTGACTTATTTTTTGTACAACGTTGGACTATCATTACGGTAACTTATATCGAATATAAAAAATTCATTCCCTTTAATACAAGTCAAATAAAAAAATAAAAACCCTCTAATTCCAATTGGAAAATATTCCAATTGGAATTTTTTCAGGGTTTTTATCATTTAATTTAATTTGTATTGAAACGAATGTATTTTTCGTAATCGATATCAGTTACTGTAATGATAGTCCAACGTTTTACAAAAAATAAATCAGAAATATTGATAAAAAAATTCAAACTTTGATGTCGCATATCTCCATAACTATTGATATTAGGTCATAATAGCTTGAACATTTTCGACTCATAATCAAGGCAGGAATATAGTCCTGCGAGATAATTAATGTTTTACAAATAACCCTGTATATGTCAAAATAACAATATTTAATTATTTAATAATAACATAAAATCTGGTCAAAGATGTAGGAGAATCCTGCTTCGGAAAACTCCTTCAGACACATGGAATACATCAATACCCAAAGCGATATTGTTCAACATATCGGTAGCTCTTCCAACAGGCATAACCATTGGCTGGTTAGTCCTGTATATCGGAATGTGAAACAATCTATGCTGGCGATGTCTAAGGTTTTCAGGAACATACGAATCACACCGCGCAACAAAGGATAAAAATGCTTAATAAAATATACATTCCTTCTAGCCTCTAAATCAGTGGTTCCCAAAGTTGACAGGACCGCGACCCACCAAAAAAAATTCAATTTTCGGGACCCACCTCCCGTCTCACATATTCCCAATATATATTGTAACCATGCGAAAGACTGTTCAATTGAGAAAAATGTCCAAATATAATCGAAATTTTTCATTAAGAAAAATATTAATATGTGATATTTTAATGGGAAGGATGCATTTGTTGGCTATTTCTTGTCATAACAGCATTAGCGTCGACTTCAATTTTAGTCACTTTTAATCGCAGTGAATTCAATGCGTCCAATTAATTTATGTATTTAGTCTCAATAGAAACCATGGCAGAAAATTCCACTTCACATAAGTATGAGGTGAAGGGGGGAGGACTTTCAAACTTTCGTCAGACAAGCAGGGATAAGTGTCAGCAACTAAAAGCCAGAATTTTGCTGAATGCTTGCGATTAAAAGTATTTTTCAGCGACGTATCTTTCAATAAATCAATAAGCTCTTCAATGCTTTTGTTGAAATTGACATTTCAGTTGGTATGTTGTCTTGAAATGGATTACAAATACAGTTAAACCTGTCGAACATTTTGATCCCTTCTTCGAAGTAAGCGTTAAAGTTATTTTTCAACTCTTTTAAATGAGTGACAATGCAGACACTACGTTGACATCTGATTGCACTTCGTTTTCTACAATAAACATGACATGACCCGGACAAGACGTGCACAGTATTGTGACTGGGACCCACCTAATATTCGCTCGCGACCCACAGTTTGTGAAACCCTGCTCTAAATTATTGTAGCCAAGGATAATGTCCGTAGAGATCGTGTAGAGATATCTCAGAAACTTCTTTTGGACTTTCTCCACCATAAGAGAGTACTTGCTCTCGTGTGGCCCCCAAATCACCGAGCCACTCTCGAGTCTGCTTCGCACCAAAAATTTGTAGAGTTCTCAGTACGCGGGTATTCTCGAATTAGTGGGGCAGAATATGTCTCGTACGCACGGATTACACATACTAATTCGATTGTCTTTCTTAAATAAAAAGAACTCTACACGATATTGAGATTTATATCAACGTTTCTCATGCCATAAAATTGATCTAATCTATGTTTACTCAATGTTAATTTGAAATTTTATGTTAAATTTAATTGTTTTTACTTCCTTTCTTTTAACTCGTGGCGTCTGCTTGCTTGTTTCCTTGACGAAAAAACTTTAGATCGATTTTAAACTCTTTTCCCGTGATCCAATCCAGCTGAAACTCTGCAAGCAGACTCGTGGCGACGATCAGGAAGATCTATCAAATTTTCGTTAAAAAAAAATAATAATTATAGTATAATTTTGGATTTTTCATATTTCTAATGGTTTTTTCAAATTGGAATCATTGGCGGCCCGATAACGTCACGGAATATTTAAAATTTGAATTACTTCGTCAGTAGGTATAATAGGTACTTCACTACGAATTTCGAAAATTTATGACAATTGGTTCACAGATGATAGCTTTTCGGGAAAAAATCAAATAATAAAGAGATATTTTTATAGAGATTTCTGACATAGATATTTGTCTAGTCATGTTTCATTTTCAGTCAATCAATTATTTAATTTAAAGAAATTTAAGAAAAAATTACACACTATGTTTTAAACCACTTAATTGCTATACATTTGTCAACTAGTTTCGGTTGGACTCAACCTTCTTCAGGACAATTTCAATATAGACTAATCTAGGTACAGAAATTTATAAAGGAGGAAAGAAAAAGAGAGAGGGACAGAGTGTCAACTAGGTGGGGGGGAGGGAATGGGAGGAGTTAACTGAAGATAGAGGGAACAACTTTAAAATCGGACTATTAGATAAATTTATTTGTTTATTTATTATTTGACTATTATTGTTGATAGCTTTATTAATTTCTAATGCTTCTAGATTGTTAAGTCGCAAACCTAATCCGTTTTTGTGTAAAATTTTTGGCCCTGTATTATTATTAAATGTGTGATTAAAATTAATTAGATGTTCGGCAAATTCAGAAAAACCTACATTTGTTAAGCATTTAATGTGTTCTTTTATTCTAATATTTACGTTTCTCGATGTTTTACCAATATAGAAAGCTGGGCAATCATTACAGCTAAGTTTATAAATACCAGAATGGTTTAATATATTTTCTTTGTCTTTACAGTTACTTAATAATTTGCCTAATTATTTAATTACATGATGGTAAACTTAATTTAAAAAGAAAGGGAGTAAAATTAGCAAACTCTGTAATTCCCAGATTACACTCATTAGGGAATGAACATGCAGAGGCGGCTGACATTTTTGCTGATAGTATAACTGTTTATAGGACAAAGCTGATACAATTGTTTACATCCCTACGAAATGGAAATGGACAATAAATCTTTCTATTTTACCTTTAACTATTATTATTTGTACCTTTAACTTTATTATTATTTTATCTTATGTTTTTATGTTTTTCTTATGTTTTTCTGTATTTTTATTTATTTTCTGTATTATTATTATTATTACCTTTTAAATATTATTATTGTAACTTTTAACTGTATTATTATTTTAACTGTCTTATGTTATTTTAAAAAATAAATTATTCTGTATATTGTAAAAGCCCATAAGGGCGTTAAATAAAAAAAATAAAAAATAAAAATTGGTTTTCATGGGTTAGTTTTTTTTAAATATTTTTATTGCGTATCTTTAACCACGGACGTTCTTGTCTCCCTGGAATTAGCGATAATTCATCACACACTAATCGCAATTTTGTTTTAAATCTATCTATTTATAATAATGCCGTTCATTGTTTATCATTTTATCTAATCTTTGCGGTTGTAATTTATGATATTTTAAAATTATTGATCAGCGCTTAGCACTGGCAGAATTTAATTCAACTCAAATGATAAGTAATTAAAATATAATTAATTACTTTAATGCTTAAATAATCCAAGCGTCCTTCATTGACCTCACTCTGTTTTTCAACGGCTGCTACAATGCTAACATTTCAATTCATTTCATTACCTTTATGCGGCATTCGGCATTTTTTGGACAAAAGACATTTAATCACTTGATACACACACATAAAATACATATAAATGTAGGATAAATAATATGTTTTAGTAATAGACCGAGATCAGCTGGAAATATTTTGATACCTAAACGTAATACTAGCACAGCCCAACACCATTTCTATAAAGGAATATCGTTCTTTAATGCTCTCCCCAATGAAATGAAGACGGAAAAAAATTATAGAAAATTCAAAACTAAATTGAAAAATCTTCTACAAATAACCATCACAATAACGCAATGAAAAAAATCTTACCAAAAACAATTAATATATACATAAATACTTTTAAATGTTATTACAATACCTTCTTAATTATTAATTTTTGTAAGTTAATTTAACGTTTCTTTGTGTAGGGGAGAGGCGTACATAATGACATAGGCGGGTCAAATGGCACACCTACTTTTCTCCGAAACCGCTAACGTAAACTTTGTCATGCATTCCTCTAAAGAACCGCTTAGTAACAGGTCGTAACTTGTGGTGGCGCCAGTCGCGTCCGTTGGGCCATTTGGAGCGGACGTGCGTTTGTTTGATTTTTGCAGTCACGAGTTTCGAGGAGATTTAGTAAGTATTTTTTAACGTTCATTTGTTTGTGACTGTCGTAATTTTATTACAAATAGATTAAATTCTTTCGATAAACTTTTAATAACTCAAAATTCTACGTACAATTTCAGTTATTGTTTTCTAAATTTGAAGGCTATTAGGCGGACAAAATGGCATACATCTTGTTCGGGTAAAATGGCATACTATGTCACAACATCCAATGTACTCCGAGACATTAATATTAATGTTCCAGTCAGCGTGTTATCTGCAGTGCCGAAAGGAATGTATGTGGCAGGACAAGGAAAAAGAAAACAATACTATTATTAACCTTAACGCCAAATACAGAAGAATCAAAAGCAAAATCCGCTCCTACACCTGTTTCAAAGAAAAACAAAAGAAAAAGGTCTCAAAATATTTGGATTTTAGTTCCGACAGTGAAAATGATTTCTCTTCCTTACAAACTCATCTTGAAGTCGAGGATAGTGATAAAGATTGTCCTTGTATTTATTGCAATGATCTTTACTCCAGGTCCAAGCCAAAAGAGGTCTGGCTAATGTGTTTGACCTGTAAGAAATGGGCCCATGCATCATGTGCAGATGTTCCGAAAAAGACAAAACGTTTTACATGTGAACTATGCATGTAATCGACTGATTTTTGTTACAAATTTGGTATGTTATTTTGTTCACCCCACGTGTGTCATTTTACCCACCTAGGGCGGACAAAACGTTTTTTTTCAAGTTTTTAAAAATGTTTAGTAATTCTATTGTTTTTGGATTTAGTTTGATTGATGTCTATAATTCTAATTAGGTAATGAACCAAAGAATACATTGTTAATTAAAATGTTCAATATTAATAATAAATAAAGATTTGATGTCTAATTTTATAACTAGTATATCATTTTGTACGCCTCTCCCCTATATCTTATTTATTCAATCTTATTTCTTACATTTTTGTATTCCTGTATTGCTTATATCTTATTTACTTACTTAATTTAATTTCTTAATTTTTTAAAGTTAATCTAATGTTTCTTTGTCTATATATTACTTATTTAATCTAATGTCTTACACTAACGATTACATTAACAATATATATATATATATATACGACAATGCCCCCACTTTTAAACACGAGGATAAATTCTCATTTAAAAGTGGATAAGCGTGTAATATAAATGTGTATTAATTATATTATATTGAATACACTCTTAAGTTTGTACATTTACCAAATAAATTTAATAAAAAATAAAATAAAAATAATAATAACAATGTAGCAAGCCCCTCGGCCACTACCTACCTCGCTAGATATAAAGAAATAAAAATAATAATAATATAATAATAATAATAATAAAAATAAGTTTGAGATATTGAAAAAAATGCTAACTTTGATACTGCATATCTCCATAACTATTGATATTAGGTCGTGGTTGCTTGAACATTTTAGACTCTTAACGTAAGCAGGAATCTACCGGCCAAGTTTTTGCTGCTAGCTCTGGTACACCCTGTATATTTCGTCGCCAGTTAAGGCTGCAAGAATTTTTAATTTCTTTTGCAAGGTTTTTATCATTTTATTTTATAATCGAAATAAGTTACTGTACTGATAGTTCAACTTTTTTGCCAAAAAATGAGTCAGAAATATTTTTAAAAAATGCAAATTTTGATACTGCATATCTCCATAACTATTGATATTAGGTAGTATATTTTAGACTCATAACATAAGCAGAAATTTACCAGCCAAGTTTCTAGTTCTGGTACACCTATAAAGAGGTAGGTATTTCTTTTTTTTAAAATAGAGATGCGAACACGAAATACGTCTCACATCAATATTCTTACTATTTCCATACTAAGCTAAACCTTTGTGCTATGAAAATAGGAGGTTCGAACCCGCGACCTTTGGATCGCGAGGCGAGAGTCCTAACCACAAGACCAACAAGTATATATATCTAGCGAGTTCTGTATTTCTATATATCTAGAGGTAGGTAGCCTTTTTTGTCATTTTACCGCCATAGAATGTTTTCAAATTTTTATTTTGAAAGAAAGTACGTACCAAGTTTTTATTTTACTCTCTTTCTTTGTAAATTAAGTTTACCATCGTGTAATAATTGAGTGACTGAAAATGAAACATGTATAGATAAATATATATGTCAAAAATCTCTAAAAATATCTCTTTATTATTTGATTTCTTCCCAAAAAACCGAAGTGTGCTGTCTAATTTTGTAAGTTTTCTTGTTGATTTTTTGATTGTCTTAATGTACTTGTACTCACTATTTCATATTTAGTTTTAGAAAATTAGAAATTACGAAAATAAAAAAAAAAATTATAAATATATACGTTTTTTTAATTTTTCGATCCATTTATCTGGTAGAGTTGCAAGTTTATGTACATGTTCATAGCATCAAACGATGATAGACTAGACAAGGTATGAGAAAAAAAAGGTTTCAAAGCAGGGTCATTCACCACTTAGCAGAAATTTAATTTTATTTGATCCGCTCCATACAAAAAATACAACACTTTTTTTTTTGCTCAAACTATAAAGTTTAGGAAATAATTTCATAGGACAACTATTGATAAGGTTAATGAGCTCTATCTCTCCGCATAAAGAAAAAAGTAAAAAAAAAAGTTGGTCCCTAAGTCCCTCAAATTACGGTTTCGACCCACTATGCGGCGGCCCGATAACGTCACGGAAAATTTAAAATTTGAATTACTCCGTCGGTAGGTATAATAGGTAATTCACTATGAATTTCGAAAATTTATGACAATTGGTTCACAGATGGCAGCACACTTCGGTTTTTTGGGAAGAAATCAAATAATAAAGAGATATTTTTAGAGATTTTTGACATATATATTTATCTATACATGTTTCATTTTCAGTCACTCAATTATTACACGATGGTAAACTTAATTTACAAAGAAAGAGAGTAAAATAAAAACTTGGTTTTTATGGGTTAGTATTTTACATTTCTAGTCAAAAGAGCGTCTTTTGTATGGATACACAAAAGAAGTGACGAGCTGGAGTAAAAGTAAGAAGAAAATAGAGTAAATAGCAATGCAATGAAGAAACAAGATGGCGTAGTATAAAGATAGAATAAAGAATAAACAGCTAAGATGGTTTGGTCATGTCGAAAGCTTGAGCGAGGAGAACAAGTTAAAGAAAAATATGAGGCTAGCGTTGAAGGCAACAGGAATGGAGGGCTTTTGCGAATGACTTCGGAGGATTCTTCTTCTTCTTGTGCTCTATCCGTTCAACGGACGTTGGCTATCATTACCTTATTACTGTGACCTGGAACAGCTCTACCGTAGACTGGCCAAACCACTGTAAGTGGTTATCTAATTTTATATAATTTATTAATTAATAATAATAATTAATTAATTAATCTCTCACTGAACTAGAAAATACTAAATACTTAGGACTCAACTTAGACAGACATCTCAAATGGACCTTTCAAATAGACAAAGTAATTGACTCACTGACTAAACTGACCAGCCTATTCCACAAAATACACGAAATCACACCAAAGACCGTAAAAATTCTGATGTACCAGGCATACGTCAAGAGTAGAATAGGACATTTGATACCCTTCTGGGGAACCGGAAACAAAACTAACCTAAACAGACTCCAACGACAGCAAAACATAATACTAAAAATGGTATACGATCTGAAATACCGGACACCAACTGAAACTGTATACCATATAACACAACAATTAAACATCGAAAGCATTACAAAAATCGAAACACTTAAAATCATTCACAGACTAGCAATTGGCGAAATACAAGACGAAGACGTAAAATTACACAAAATACATGAAAAACATCAACACAACACTAAGGTGGCTCAAAACTGTCACATAACACACGCCAAAACAAAAACAGGACAATCCCGACTAATTTGCAACGGATTAAAACTATACAATGACCTGCCACAACAGACCACTGACAAATTCAAAACAAATGTGACAAAAATGTTAAAACTCGGCCAAGTATAAAAAAATGACTTTGTATCTAAATCATATTATTATTATTTCTTATATTGAATCATGTAAAAATGTTATCCATAAACCTTTTAGGTTTCCATTATATTTTAAATAAATAAATAAAATAAATTTTTTAAATAAGTGGTTTAAACAAAGTTAATTTATATTAATTAAATAAAATAAAATATAATAATATATAAATTATATACAAAGTATTTTTTTGGGTCGCAATCCTAGGATTGGTCTGGAACAAGCACTCGCCCTCTCCACTCCTCTCTGTTACCTGCCAGCCTCTTCATCTCTTGGTAGGTGCTACAGCGCACATCTCCGATGATCTGGTCTACGTAGCTTAATCTCGGGCGGCCTCTACGATTGTTGCCTTCAACATTTCCCTCGACGATGGTAAAAAGCAGGCCCGGATGCCTAATATAATGGCCTATCCAAATTACTCGTTGTTGGGCGATTCTGTTCAGGAGCCGCCTCTTTTCGCCCACCCTGCTCAACACCTCGTCGTTTCGGATATGTTCTGACCAATGGATCCTCGCCATGCGCTTGTAGCACCACATCTCAAAGGCCGCTAGCCTCCCGGACATGCTCTGGGCTATGGTCCACGTTTCGCTGCCACACATCAGCACACTCCAGACAAGAGTTTTAATCAAGTTTTTCATAACCTTTAAATCAATGTTGGGGGATTCGAGGATTTTGGATTTTTTGTTGAAGGCCACTCTTGCCTGTTGTATTCTGCTTATGATGTCAGCCTCTGAGCGGCCATCTTGGGAAATTTTGCTACCCAAATATGTGAATTCTTTCACTTGTTTGATAGCGACGCCACTCAAAACGACACTTCTTCTCTTCCAACAACCATGCACTTTGTTTTGTCTTTGTTTATTTTTCAAAACATTTTCCACCTTTCTCAGAGCCACGTTCAATTCTTGTTCTGACTTCGCAATATCGTCGGCACATCTAATCATGTCAATTTTTTGTCCTTGGAATCTCACGCCGGACCAACCTCTCATTTCTTCTCTCACCTCGTCGATAGCCTGTTGTATGTAACAACTGAACAAGCTGTAGGTACGTAGAAAGTTACACAAGAAAATTTCAGAAAATTGTTTATTATTCTTTGATAAACGATGCCATTTCTATCATAAATATGTCCCAAGTTTTATTATCGTAAAATTTTATAATTGCAATTCATGTTGTATTTTCCTGTTAGCAATAAATTATTGAAGTACACAGTGTTCGTAATGTAAATGGCATCATCGAATGACTTCATCCACAATTACAAGATTTGTGCCTGACAGACAAGCGAAGCTAAATATAAACGTGTAAAAATCGCATTTACTTACTTAGTCAGTAGCACTAAAAATTCTATCTATAGGTATCTTTTGAGCTTGTGTGAAAAGGCTTGCTTAGAAGCATGCTAATGTCATTCGTCGCTAGTATCGATTATCAATGCGATCTTCTCAGTCCGCGACAGGTGAAACAAATATGGCGTGGTGGGAAGATGACAAAACATTACTTTCCGTGACTTATTATAGGAATCACGAATGTCTGTGGAATACTCGATCACTTGGGACCATTATTATTTATCATTTACATAAATTACATTACATCAGTACTAAATAAATGTAAAATAAGATTATTATTTTATTATATAATAATATAAAGTATATAGCAGACGACGCTTTAATATACATAGAGGATAGTGACCTGGAAACACCTAGGTACTAATCGATGCGTTGTATTCAAATGGCGTTTTTGTATGTTAAAAGTGCATAAAATATATAATATATTTATTTCGAGTATTTCGAGAGTGTATCCATTTAAGCACAATATACCCGACATCAATATCTATCTTTATACATAATCTCATAAAAATAGCCCTTTTTTGCCGGGAAGTCGTATCCTAGATATTTCGTAAACAAACGAAATTCCCAAATTTTATTTGGCTTTCCTGAAAACCTGCATTTTTTAAGGTACTGATACGCGTGGTCATTAGCGGCACGTGAGCATGCGCAGTATTGAGCTTCTTGAGCCATTGCTATTTATTAGCAGGTGTGTACGAACATTGCTAGTAATGAGCATGCTCCTTTGATTTGAGGGTGGAAAGCGTACCTTTTGAGGATGTGTGAACAGGCTTGCTTATGAGCATGCTAATGTCATTCGCGGCTAGTATCGATTACCTATACGATCTTCTCAGTCCGCGACAGATGAAACAAATATGGCGCGTTGGGAAGATGACAAAAGACATTACTTTTCGTGACATTACAGGAATCACGAACCTCTGTGGAATACTCGGTCACCGTTAGAATAATAAAGCAAGAAATAATGTTTATGAAACTTTATTAAAAGACATGAATGATTTAAATCTTACGATAAAAATTATAAAAACTAAAATCAAAAATGTGCGGATGGAAACTCTGGAACTGTTAAAATTTATTGGTTCACTTGAATTTCCTGTTTCAGTTTGAAAAGTTTCCATTTTGAACAAGAGCGTCTCCATCTGTGAAGAGCATGTCAGTAACAAGCATGTGTGTTTGATGTTAACTTTGCGCATGCTCATTCATGAGCATGATTAAAATAAGCATACTAATAACGAGCAAGTGTGTACAGTTGTGTGGTGGCCAAAGACGCAGGCATACACACGTGTAAGGAGGTACCGAATACGCCGACACCAGGCTATCGCCCCCCACGCAAAAGTCGAAAATCAGAACGCTGAATACGTAAAACATGCGACAATGTGAGCCGAGCAATGACCGAGAACAAAGGCGGAATTTATCAGGGGGCACGGACTGCGAGGAAATTCATCTAGCTGATCTAAGCTAAATACCCACACGCGCGGCCGAGTAAAGACGAAGTCATTACAACCCCGATTTCTTTGTTCACGATCACTATATAAACGGTAGTCTCCAGAGCAGAGCATCTTACTCCTGCGGGGCTTTTCGGATACGGCGGAAGCCCTCTTCGCTATACATCTCACTTTGACGTGAACTGCTTATACTGCGAAAGCTATCGCCATTCATCGACTTATTATCGTGTAACTGTAATTACTATTCTTGTAACTTTGTCATTATTAAATATCAATAAACACTATTCAAATACCGCGGCTTCATCCTCATCAGCCTTCCCACAGTTGTAAGAACATGCTAGTTTTGAGCATACTAATGAGCATGCTCAAAAATAAGCGTGTGTATCAACCTTTAGGGCTGACACGGCACTCGTAGAGTGGCTCTTAGTCTGTGGTGGTTCCCACTTCACTTTAGACTTGGAGTAGTTCTGGAAAAGGCTGCATAGTTGATGAACTCCTTCTCGCACTTGAAACCTTTCGTGTCTAGTGTGGTGTAGTTGGATGTACCGTGCAGTGACTTTGTGAATCACCTGCGTGTGATAAGGCTTGACTGATATGCGGGTACGCGAGTACGTGCGGAGCTATGCATCGGTACGCAAATAGTTCGCTCTGGAGCCTATTGTTGGTACATAACCTGAATTGGATTAATCCGGAAAATTATAAGATAAAGATAACCGCTTTTGTGTATTATCTCAACACTTGACAATTAACTAGGGATCACATATGAATTAACTTTAAAATTTTATATTCGCATAGATAATATAAAAAAACTTTTTCGCACCGCAACTTTAAAGTCCCATAACTTTTTTTTTTATCTTAATAATTTAGTTCCACACATAGTGTTGTGTGGGCTAATACATGATTTCACTTGAACATATTGCATTCCATCTAATCATTTAAAAGTTTTTATAATATAATTTTTGCACTTCAGTTTAAACCTCCTTATATTCTCCATGTTTTGAATTTCCTTTGGCAGGCTATCGAAGATTTTTATACCTTTATACATCATACAATTTTGTGAGGTGTTTTTCTTTTTCTTTGGTAGTCTTATGTTGTCGCTTCCTCTTGTATTGTAGGAATGAAAATCCTTATTCATCTTCATCCTGTCATCAAAGTATTTGGGTACTAATTAACTTCAAATTTTTGTTTAATTTTACTACATTTTACAGTTAATCTATCTTCTTCTTCTTCATCAGCCTTCGTCTTTCCGCTGTTGGATATAGGCCTCTTCCTTATTTTCCATTCTTCCTTGTTGTTGGCTAATTGTAGCCATTTCTTTCCCCCCACAGCGACAATATCATCGGCCCATCTGTTTTGAGGTCTTCCGATGCCTCTTTTATTTTCCCAAGGTTTCCATTTCATAACTCTGGGAGGCCATATTATAGTATCCTCTATTGCAACATGTTCTGCCCATTGCCATTTTAGCTTCGCTACACGATCCATGATATCCACTACTCTAGTTCTGCGCCTAATTTCGTCGTTTCTTATTCTATCTCTTAGGCTTACTCCAAGCATGGATCTCTCCATGGATCGTTAATCTATATAAAATTGAAACTTATTCATTGTAATGTATATATATATATATAAATAAAATGACGTTGAATTCGAGAACACATTCATATTTGTGAAGTTGAAATTTTTCAGAACAAAGTTCTGTGAAATTTTTAATACCAAATGAATTAATCAATTAGAAAGACATACAGAAAAATCTAATCCACGAAAAAATATTTGGCTACTCCCGGTAGTAGATTGATTAATTAATTTGGTTTTAAGAATTACGTTGAATTTAATATTCGTTTGAACGCAATTATTTGCGAACTTACGTCACATATTTTTCAACTCACTTTCAATATGTAAGCTGCACATGTTCGTGCGCTCGAAAATGTGTTTATTTATTGGTTTATAATGATGCATATTAAAATAACATTTAAGTATAGTTTTTTCCTCGACTAAATTGCGGAATTGCAATTTATGGTTCCAGCTGCGCAAACTTTGCTCTTGCGTACTGAGAATTGATGTCATGATTGATGACTGCAAATAGTCTAATACCGAGAACCACCAGCCTGAACCGCAGGGCCGTGAGGATTCCTGGGATCCGGGCTGATGAGGGAAATAATCCAGAAGACCATGTTTTACTTTATTTACTTTTCATGTACCTACATATTGTAACGAGGTGCTAAACTATCGAAGAATTGAGCCTATAACCATAAAGGGTGATCTTCGGGAAGCGTCTATAAACGTCTAGAAACACCTGGAAAAGACCAGCTTCTCCTAAACACTAGAATGATTCAGAAAGTACGAAAGCATCAGCATTCGGATATAAATTTTTGACAGGCGAAAGTCGGCTGCAAGCCGCGATAATTGAAGCGACAGATATCGAGCGAATAATCGAAGTACTTACCTAAGTGGCGTAAGAAATAAGCGGTATATACTGAGAGTGAGAACTGGATGGAACATTCTAGTGAATGTTAAATACGTAGAATTTAAAAAATAACAAGGTTTTTTTCTTCTCACTACAACAATTTAATTTTTTTTTAAATTATAACGTTTTCGACGCTTCCTGCGTCATCTTCAGTAATAAACTAAGCCTTAAGACTAATGACTACTTGTCGGCTCTGGTGTGGGAGTGAGGTGGTGCGAAGGGGTAAGTTTGCAGGGCGGGGCTAATATGGACAGGAGGGGGGATGTAATATGGGTTATTTGAATGTTGAGTTTGTTATTGTTAAAGTTGATTTCAAAATTTTCTAAAATATCTAGTTTTCTTCCTTTTCTGCATACATGGAGTACTTCTACGTTGTCATGGGTGAATCGATGACCTCCTGATCTTGCATAATCAATGGTCAGCCATCTCTGAGTTTATGCTGAAGTTTTTTATTCCTTTTAAGTGTTCGATAATTGTTGTGTGTATTTTCCTCCCAGTTTGCCCAATATTTTTATTTTTTAAATTTATTTATTTAACGCACTTACGGGCTTTTACAAATATACAGAATATAAATTTAAAAAAATAACATATGACACATAAAATAATAATACAGATAAAAGGTACAAATAATAATATTTAAAAGGTAAAATAATAATACAGAAAAACATAAGACAGATAAAATAATAATACAGTTAAAGGTACAAATAATAATAGCTAAAAGGTAAAGTAATTATATACAAAAAAAATTATTATCCATTTCCATTTCGTTGAGATGTAAAGAATTGTATCAGCTTTGTCCTGTACACAGTTATATTATCAACAAAAATGTCAGCATGTTCATTCCCTAAGATGATTCGCAGTTGTCACAATTAATTTTGTGCAATCCACTATTCTCTAGTGGATCTTTGATCCACAAAGTTTGTCAAGATAATTTTGAAACATTGTTTGTATTATATTAGCGATTACAAAGTTATATTCAAGAACACACGAACCACGGATCCCTTGTGGTAGCCAAATATTTTTTCGTGGATTTGATTTTTCTGTATGTCTTTCTAATTGATTAATTAATTTGATTTTAAATTTCACAGAACTTTGTTCTGAAAAAATTGCAATTTCACAAATAAGAATGTGTTCTTGAATATAATACACGGTTATTTGTAAAACATTAATAACCTCGTAGGGCTATATTCCTGTCTTGATTATGAGTCGAAAATGTTCAAGCTATTATGACCTAATATCAATAGTTCTCAATTTCTCAATCTCTCATTACAGTAACTCATCGATTTCGAAAAATTCATTCGTTTCAATACAAGTAAAATAAAATGATAAAATCCCCGAATAAATTCCAATTGGAATGTTTTCCAATTGGAATTCGAAGGTTTTTATTTTTTTATTTGACTTGTATTATAGAGAATGAATTTTTCATATTCGATATAAGTTACTGTAATGATTGTCCAACGTTTTACAAAAAATAAGTTGGAAATATTGAAAAAAAAAAAAAACTTTGATGTCGCATATCTCCTAAACTATTGATATTAGGTCATAATAGCTTAAACATTTTCGACTCATAATCAAGTCAGGAATATATATAGTCCTGCGAGGTTATTAATGTTTTACAAATAACCCTGTATATGTATGTTGTATCAAATGTGTTCAAAAATAAAAATGAATTAAACGGTTAATTCTGGCGTCCATCTAGCGGTAGCATCGCAAAGTAATTTGTAACTCCCGTATCAGGAAAAGTGGATTGCTGTAAAAATAGACAAATAAATGTTAATCAATTAATAAAATGAGACTTACATATAAGGTCGATGTATTCACGGAAATATACAAGGCTTCTATAGCTTAATTCGATAAAGCGCCGGCCCCGGAAAGGAGGAGATCCGTGGTTCGAATCCCGGTAGGAGCCAAATATTTCTTCGTGGATTAAATTTTCTGTACGTCTTTCTAATTGATTAATTAATTTGGTTTTAATTATAAAGTGTTTATTTACGTTATAAGCGTTAATAGCGTTGAGTTTAATTCGTTTAAGTGACTTTGTGCATTGCTCAAAATATTCTGAATGATTACGAGCTGTGCTGCATAGGAATTTGGGCAGTTCATTGTCGAACAGGTGACCCTATTCAAATTACAATTTAAAAAAAGTAACTCATAATCCAAAATTATACTATAATTATTATTTTTTTAACGTAAATTTGACACATCTTTTTGATCGTCGCCGCGAGTCTGCTTGCAAAGTTTCAGCTCGATTGGATCACGGGAAAAGGGTTAAAAATCTATCCAAAGTTTATTCATCAAGAAAACAAGCAAACAGATGCCACGAGTTAAAAGAAAGGAAGTAAAAAAGTAACCCATAAAAACCAAGTGTTTATTATACTCCCTTTCATTGTAAAATATAACAACAATTAAAGATTAATTAAAACATATAACATAACACTAAACTTACAGTAATTTAATGTATTTCTAAAATGTCAGATGTTTTGAGCTTTGATGAGACACTTCATGCTTTGAAGATTAAATTCTAAAAACATATGTCAGTCAATTTAGATTTTCGACATTCGTAGTGAAGTACCTATTATGTATACCGATGGAGTAATTCAAATTTAGAAAATATTCCGCGACGTTATCGGTCCGCCGTTGCTAATCAAACTTTTCTAATGATTCCAATTTGAAAAAAACCATTAAAATTTCTAAAAATCCGAAATTGTACTATAATTATTAATTTTTTTTAACGAAAATTTGATAAATCTTCTTGATCATCGCCACGAGCCTACTTGCCATGTTTCAGCTCGATTGGATCACGGGAAAAGGGTCAAAAATCG
>JADDOH010012028.1:0-50808 GCA_016648135.1 Agrypnia vestita
TACTGAATAACAGGGCGAGGGGTTACCGCCGGGTGTGGGCGGGGCAGGTTTTAGTTACAAAGTCGCCGCACGCCAAGTTATTGTGGTCAAGCAATACAAGAGTAGTGTCTGGAAATTCTGGTACTGGAACAAACACCCAACACTTTTTTTACTCGGTAGATAGATTCTCAGGAAAACCGTGTAAAAAGATATACTATATTTTTGAAAAGTGAACATGTGTTTCCCAACTTGAAAAAAACAGGGTAAGTTTTTTTTTTTAATTAAAAAAACATCTTCATATTTGATAAAGGAAAAATAATATTAGAATAACAAAAAATATTTGCAAAAGCATCTGTTGATTCATTTTGCTATCACAGTCATAGAAATTTTGTTTTAACTGAATAAATATGTTTGTGAGACGGAAGTCATGCATAACAACAATTGGAAATTATAATGTGGTTCGAAAAAATAAAAAAAGGAACAAAAATTAAATTATTCATAAAAAACTAACCTCTCCTAATCTAACAGATGGCCGTGTTCCGTAAATAGCAATATTGCAATCTAAATATCTTTATCCCAACACTAAATAGACGAGAATAAAAATTAAAAATGAACGAGACGTTAATTTACCTACGTTGTTTTTATTACTTGTTCTCACTATTTATATTATTTGTCATTTGTTTTTGTTTTAACTCACTTACAATTTAAAACAAAAAAAAATGACAAATAAGTTTTTTAAGCGCACGATGCTCGTCTACTCGAATCTCGATACTCGCACGCACGCACGCACACACTCGTATATAAAAGAAAGAGAGAGAGAGAGAGAGAGAGAGAGAGAGAGAGAGAGTCGCATCCTTACGTGGCGATTAATACAAGTCAACTCCTACCGCAAGCCGCGTTAAAAAACTTCATTCAAAATGCCAGTCGGCAAATGAGAAGGAGCAATGTGCGACGTTTTGTACTCCCTTTCTTTTAACTCCTAGCGTCTGCTTGTCTGCCGAAAACTTTGAATCGATTTATAACCCTTTTCCCGTGAGCTGAAACTTTGAAGGCAGATTCGTGGCGACGATAAAAATGATATAACATATTTTCGTTAAAAAAATTAATAATTATATAATTTTGGATTTTTCAAAAATTGTAACGATTTATATATTGTTTAATTTTTGAGCCCGACGTGTGGAGTAGCGAAACCTGTTTCAATAAGAAATGGAGTATAATAAAAACGTAGTTTTTATGGGTTAGTTTTTTTTTCATATAAAATTCGATTTTAAATTTATTCAGAGACAACATTGGCCTTTATAAAATCACCCTGTATATACACATATACTTTGCAAACATGTAAAACTACGTATCACAACTAAAACATGCTGAAAGGCAGGCAGACTGTGCCGTTTCAGAATATATTTAAATAATCTTAAACACATTTACAGCAAAATTCTGTGAAGCACTAACATATATGCATCAAAAATATTAACACAGTATTTAGACTAAAATGTTTAAAAAGCGTTTAAGTGAAGATAAATTGAAACCATATTCTTAAGAGAAAAAAATATTTTTTGAATATTTTTTTACGTTACGTAAAACTTAAATTTAAAAGTAAGTTTTACGTAACGTAACTTTTCGTCATATTTTATCAAATTGTGTATTAACCTTAACATATAGATATATATGTCGTCGCGGACTTTTTTATAGAACTTTTTAAGTTCTACAACTTCTTTATAGAAAGTATTTAAATATCTCTTATTTTTAAGGCAGCATTCGTAAAAAATATATCGCTCGACCATTTTTTCGTCGACTTTAGTCGTAAAATAGATCACCATGAAAAGCCCTTTTATTAACGAAATATATATATAGCCTACAAATGTCCACCTTGAATGTACATTCTAAATATTAGTGGAAAAAAAATCAGATTAATAGTTTCGGAGATTACCTCCTACATCCAAACTTTCTAACTTTACCTCTTTATATATTAGTATAGATTTAACCTCATAGTGTTATACTGAAACCTGTCGTTAACTCTTGTGTTAATTATTTTTAAATCCCTGATTATTAAAATGTTTAAAAACATTACATACTTGCACAAAAATATATACAGGGTTATTTGGAAAACGTTAATAACCTCGCAGGACTATATTCCTGCCTTGATTATGAGTCGAAAATATTCAAGCAGCCATGACCAATAATATCAATAGCGATTGAGTTATGCAATATCATTGTTTGCATTTTTTTTCAATATTTCTGACTTATTTTTTACAAAACGTTCAACTATCTTTACACTTAACTTATTAGTTAGTTGTTACGAAAACTTCATTCGTTTTAATACAAGTTAAATAAAATGATATAAATCCTGCAGAAATGGAATATTTCCCAACTGGAAATCGAAGGTTTTTATTGTTTTTTTTGACTTGTATTTGAGGGAATCAATTTTTCCTTTTTGATTAATGTAATGATAGTCCAACGTTTTACAAAAAATAAATAAAAACAAAAATTTAGTCTCGCGAGGTTATTAATGTTTCTCAAATAATCCTGTATATCTGCTCTTATAAACAGCTCTGTTATCTGCAATAATAAATGCTCCAAGCTTGTAATGTAGGAGATCGAAAAATACATTTTCAAGCACGGTTGAGCCTCATTGTAGAGGGCAGCTACCCCACGCCTCCCGCCCCCGCTACACGAACACACCCTTGTGAATTTAATAAGAGGCCCCACCGCGGTGACAAAGCAACCCTTATCAAAGGAGACGGACGACTAAACGTGCAAGATAATTTTCCACAATTTTTTGAAGTGCTTTGAAATTTTTACTGCATTTTTAGTCGGTCTTTTGCGTATCTTTCCCCCGTTTCACATTTTTTTACGAAGGGTGTGGTGAATTCAGGGTTGAGTTGCGCTATTCATAATTTTTCAAAATGCCACAGAAATTTCTAGTGCTGTACCACAATAAATTACTTGAAACTTGACACGACAATGTTCACAATTAACCACCCTCTTCTTAAACTAATGGGTTATTTATTTGATTGTGTTATATGGTTATTTATTTATGAAAAAATTGATTGTAAAAGAAATTTATCCTAAATAAAGCTATTTGTTTAAAAAAATATATAAACAAAATTAGCTGTTCATTTTGCATACATTTTTATTGGTACCTACCTATCTTTTTGGTTCGAGACCACTTTTTTGATTTTTTTCGTACGATTTTAAGGTTGCCTCTGCGACTATGAAAAATAAATTATTTTGTTAAAAAGAGATGATATATTATCTGTATCAAAAAACAAATAAAATTACTATTTTATATATTATTGTAATATTTTTATTTTTTTTATTTTTATTCACCTATTTATTGTTATTTCCTTTAGTAATGTTATTTTTTTTTACAACCATTTTTAATTAGTATTTATTTTTGTATGGGTATATTTTCTCTTTTATATATATATTTTTTCATATAAATATTTTATTTTGCTCCCGATCGCACCTCTGAGACAGTGACGTGGTTTATGCAGACTCGTCGCCGCGCCGCACGAGTGTCTTTGCTTCGCTTCGGCGTATCGTAAACCACCTTAGCATTAAATAATGCTAACCTGAATGTATGCGAAAGAGAAGGACTGATGTGGGAGCTTTTACTCACCGAGCAGCCCTGAGTCTGTGACGGGTCCCTCTTCACTAGTTCTCATAAACGGCGTGTAACATTACTTTGATGTCCTCGTACATTTTCTCATCCAAAAAAGGAATCAAACCACTGACCGATATTCCTCTTTTTAAATGATCACAAACTTGCCCACTATAAATTTGCCGGAAATTTTGACAGAAGTCTTTTAAAAGATGGCGTTAAACAATAGTACACATTTGTTGTGGCCTCTAAGCCATCAGTCGTAAAACATGGGTATTTTTAGGCTGGCTACCCTGACCCAAGAGGGGGAGGGGGTCGGCATATAAGGATGTGCGCGCACGGGCGCGCCCACCTCTTTTTCTGATCTATGATAGTATAAGGCTACAATAACTAGTGTTGGTCCGCAACACGTATTTCTAGAATAAAACAGAATATTGTCACTTGTCGTGGCTGCAGGAAGAATTAATGAAAACGCTAGAATTCAATAGCGGATTTATTAATTGATTAAACAAACCTCCAAAGTCACTTAACACTATTTGACTTAACGTTATTATTTAAATTAACTTTTTAATTAATTAATTAATGAGTCAATTTATCTCTCGTAAATAGACACTGTATAATCACTTAAACACTTTATTCACTATTCACTAGAACATTGCAAGCAATTTCCAGATTATTCGTTGTCGAATTATCGCTCGCTTGGCCACCCTGTCCTTCGCAGCTCGCAGCTGCTTTCGCTTCAGTTTCGCTGTCAAGCGCCCAAAAACAACAACAACGTTACTCCCGCGCGGTCCTATTTATATCTGCTGATATCGAGCTTTCTAGGAGTTCCTAGTGTTTACGAGAACTTTTTCGTGGCTTCCAGACTCTTTTAGATGTTTCTCGAAGCTTCTCGGAAGCCGTAGATTACGCTAGGCCGCTCTGGAATCTTCGATAGTGTTGTTGTGATATGTGACAAAAGTGCGCAATTCTTTTTAGCTTCTTGGCAATATCATTTATTACCGCCCGTATTCCCAAAGTGAGAATATACTGCGTTGTATCCTGTTTTCAGAAATGCATCCAATTGCATTTTTAATTTCGGATATTTAGCATCTGACCAGCCGTGTGTTTATGAATATGTTTAGGGAAAATGTTGTTTGTGTTGCACATTGAATACAAAACATTAAGTAAAGTATTCGCTCCTTGAGAAGATGCGCTCCTTAGAATGTTTCTCAGCGGTCGCATTCTGTAATAAAATGCAGAATTGTGAGTACTGATCTGGAAACTTTAAGATAGTAAAAATTGCAAAACGTAAAGTGTTCTGATGCAGGTTATAAAAGTATGAAATTCCTAAAGAACGAACGCGAATGTTACCGTCAGTACACATCACAGGGGTGGCCAAAAAATTATGCACACTTCATAAAAATTGTGATATTAAATTTTCTCAAATATCAAGGTATGTATTTAAGTCATCTTCGCCTTTTTTTCCATTTTAAATGAAAACACAGGGCCCATGAGGGTTTCGCTTCAGTAGTTGGGCTCATGAGGGTGTCACAAAAACCCCCAAGCTCGAGTAAATCACAAATATTTTTTGTGACTTCACCGGGAATCGAACCCGGAAGTCTCGGTGTGAGGAGTCAGTGTCACGCCAACTGAACTACGAGAGCCGCTTCTACATTTACAATAAATTCCTAAAGAAATTACCACGAGTCTCCGACACTTTTGATCACAACGAACTATCACTTAAATGGCATTGGCTTAAGTGTCCAGAGAGATTGACGCTTAATTTTTATTTCGAAACGCAGCTAGTATAACTTTTTGTAGTACTAAACATCCTTTACGGTTTTCAGGTAGATAAAAGTCAATCGATTTTAAGTCAGGAGAGTGTGTTCATTTCATAGTTTTGTAACTTGCATTAGAATACTCTACTTTTTTGAATTTTCAATTTTCATATCAGTACTCACTATTCTGCATTTTTTTACTGAAGGCCGTCTAAATATTCCCGTATGCATATTATACACTATATTTTATTCTTCTTCTCGTGCCCTGTCCGTTTACCGGACGTTGGCTACCATGTTGGCTATGCGGACTTTGTTACTGCGGCCCGGAACAGCTCCACAGTTGACTGGCCAAACCACTGTCTCAAGTTTTTCAGCCATTCTCCACTGTCTCAAGTTTTACAGCCATTCTCCTTCTTCCAGGGCCCCGACTTCCGGCAATTTTTCCCTGCATTATGAGATGCAATATCTCGTATTTCTCTGGATGTCTCATCACATGTCCTAGATATTGAAGTTTTCAGATTTTTATTGTTTTTCTTTATTCATCCGAGCCATAACATCTTCATTCATAACTCTGTCCATCCAACTTATTTTGAGAATTCTTCTGTAGATCCACATCTCGAATGCCATTCCACACTATATCACGGGTATCAAATTTATCATGACTTTATTTTATCCCATGGCTTTGTGGTGACTTAATTACAAAGTTGTCGTTGATTTTTAAAAACATTCTTAAAGTTAAACCACATGTTTATAAAATTATTGTGCTCCTTGAATGATAACTGTAGATATCCAGAACCCACGTCCTTTTGTTTGAGGGTTTTCCCGGTCAAGCGGTGACTTTGGCATCTTGCGAATAACGACATCTTCTGAGATGACGTCGTACTACATGTCGATGCCGTGATTCGAATAAACTATAGCTTGAGTGGCTTGTTAATGAAGTGGTTGTAGTTCTCGCCTAGTGATTCTAGGTCAACAGCAAGTTAGTCCTATTTTAATTGCACAGCGTTTACCTTTATTTGAAAATACTAAGAATAACGGCGCGAAATGGTGCTTTGAATGCAAATATGACCAATAAGAGTACGTCGAAGGAAGCAAAACAAGTGGTATAAAATACCATTCTACTGCCAAATCTGATGTATGGAAGTGAAGCCTGGAATTGGCAAAAAAAAAAAAAAGTTAACTGAATAAGTTGGAAATGCGGTCACTAAGGCGGTTGTGTGAAGGTCGATAGACAGAGGAATAAACAAATTAGATGTAAATGTAATGCTGTCTGAAGCATGATAGATAGAATAAAGAAAGGATCCCTGAGATGGTATAGTCATGTGGAAGAAAAGATGGTTAAGAAAATATATAGGGGCGATATGAGGCGAGTGATGAAGATGGCAGCAACAGGAGAGCGTCGGCGAAAGAACTGGTCTTATCAGATGCCCTGTTAAAGCCTCAACAACCATAAAGCGTGCATGAGAAGATTTATGAATGTATCTGAAGCAAAAATTATGTTAAATTCCTTAAGGAATAATCCTAGTGTAATGCAAGTAATTCGGATGAATTTCATTACACAATAAAGTATATTTCTCTCAAAATTCCGTAAATCAATTGTAGATTTTCTCGTTAGCGACATCTGTGGGGATTTAGGGGAATGAAAATGGCTTTGTACAGGCCGCATGGAAAGGCGGTTACAACTCATATGTGAAAGCTTTCCACGCAATTTGAACATATATACAACTTCTAAAAAAAATGAATAAGCATGGTATATTCTATCATGGGTGGAAATGAATAAGCATGGTATATTCTATCATGGGTGGAAATGGCGAATGTTACATTGTGTAAAGTGATCACTTAAGCCAACCATAAGATAGGTCATAAGTCCTATGTACACCCAAATGACTTCTATACCTACTTTCCCATAAGAAATACAGTTTCGTCTCTGTGAGATATCTATAATATACGTTAAAAATTATGTGCCAAGATAGTTGAATATGGCGTTTTATCCTATCTGCTTATCCTTGAGGATAAAGAGCATGATTGTTAGTTAGTTAAGAATATATATGCGATACGTATTCTGTGTTCAGTTCTCTTTATTTTTTAAGAAAAAGAGGAAAGAACAAATAACTAAAAATCCATATATAACAACAGTTAAAGTGTGTGTACATTTTTTGGCACCCTCTGTATATAGTTTGCCTTTCACTCTGAAGCTTGTGTAACAAGTATCTATTCATATTACCGTTTCTGGAAATAAACGAAGTGTAACAACCAATATTTTTAATAGCCAAGGTTGATAGCCAAAGAGGTTTGTAATAGCCAAACTTTATGGACCATCTCCACAGATGACATTTTTTAATCTCTGAGATATAAATTTTACTCATTTTTCTGAGATCCTCTAGAGACATCTCTCAACTTTAGTCGTAAATGAATTTCTAAGTACCGGTAATTTCGGTAAATTATTTTTCACTTTTAAATGTATCTAATCTAAATATAATACTTTCGCTATCTGTCTGTCCTGTAAGTCCATAACGTCCTGGAGTTCACGGCTAAAAAACGAAATTACACGTCTGGAGAGAGACTCGATCCTCGAACGCATGGACGGAAGGGCGGCGACTAGACGACATAGCCACCGTCGCTTTCCCATGGCCCATCAAAAATGTACTATATATACTACACATTGTAAAATTAGGGCTTAGCTAAGACGCAAACCATTAATTTACGCATTCTCTGAGATTTTTCACGGGCTAGTTATATAATAATAATTCAAACAACGATATTATAAAACTTGATATTTGCAGAAAATAGGACCATTTAGTGTTTAATTGTACGGTTTGCGAAAATTGAAATTGGATTTTTTCGCAAGTTTTTTATTACTTTATTTGAGTTGTATTAAAGCGAATGAATTTGTCATAATCGATATAAGTTAAGTTAATAAGTCAGAAATATTGACAAAATGCAAACTTTGATATGCATACCTCCATAACTCTTGACATCAGGTTACGGTTGCCTGAACATTTTCGACTCATTATCAAAATAGAAATCTACCTATAAAGTGTAAAAGTAATCCTCAAAACCTCAAACCTTTTAACAAGGACAGATGAAATATTCAACAAATTTGATGTATTCGATACAAAACAAATTTATGCGAGTACTACTCCTAAATACACCTACAAACACAAAAATACACAGTTTAAACCAACTCAAACAATAATTACCATACGGTCAAACAAACTCAATCTACAAATCCCAAGGTTACAACATACTACGTATGGAAAAAGGAGCTATAACTATTTTGGACCCAAATTACTTAATTGCATGTTTGATGAATTAAAACAATCCGGGCTAACCACAATTTACAACCCTAACATAAAATACAAAATAAAACAGTGGATCCGAAACAAGGGAAGAGATAAAATAGGCACACTTACACAAACACACTAACACACTATAACCTCTATAATATCATATATTTTCTATTATGTTACTTTAATCACTTTATTATTACTATGTTATATTAATATACAATACTTATCCAATACAAATAATTATTCTACCATATATCTATATACTACGTTTTATAAATACATATTGTAAACTATGCCTGTCTCAACACAGATATTTCTAGTGAGACAGGCACAGTCCAACCAAAATTGTAAATTTAATTTAAAAAGAAATTTAAAAAAAAAAAAGTTTTTGCTACTAGCTATGAAACGCCGTGTATATGTTGCCTGGATTATGGATTCTGAATTTTGGAAAGTTCCTTTGAACGAACGTTGCAGTATTGTTGCGGTAATTGGGAAATTCTGTTTTGGTATTTTTAGCAGGTACATGGATGTTAATTTTTTAATTATTCGTAATAAGCCAGGGCTGTCGATATTGTAACGAGATAGTTGAGCACTGTCAGAGCCTCTCGAGGACAACAACACGATCGAATTCTCTCGAACATTCCATAACATTCTGGGACGCACTTTGGAACATTTTGGAATGGTCTAGAACGATCCACAGGCCTCACGTACCCTCTGGAACAAGTCTCTCGAAAAATCTCGAAGAAGTTTACCTCTAAATACAAGGACGTCACGCGACGCGGCGGCAGTCATAACCCACGCTGTATTAGCAACAGAACAGATAAGGGCGGCGAGAGGTTTTTCTAAGTCCGAATATTGAACGGAATTTTCTATAAAGTGATCAAAGCAATAGAAATATCGTTAATTAGTGCAAATTAAGAAACAGTGCAATAACAAGTGTATGATAATTCTGGAAACATTTACGGTACTTCGATTTAACTCGTGTCCAGTGACTTTTTAGTAACAAATTAAAAATCAAATTGTTTTAGTGTTTTAATTTGCCTCCCAAAGCCACGTCCCGTGTCAATATTATTTATAAAATTTTAAAAATATCAGAAATAGTTTTTTTTCACCCAATTTAAATAAACTCATTTAACTTAACAGGCAACTTAACCTTATTTTCTCGGCATTTTTCTTTTATAAAATACAAATTTTAAAAATTTGTTAAGTACTCTTTCTATTATGTGAGAGTGCACATTATTGTATGGCGACCACACACTCAAGTTGAACTCGACCTGACTCCTCACTAATGATTTATTTATCTATTTTTGGAAATAAATCTGTTATTAATTTCCACGCCTTTGATACTTAATAGTGATGTGCAGAATCGTTATAAATATATATCTGCGGATACGGATACGAATACGAATTATTGGTGTCTAGATCCATGAATACGGATACGGATACGGACCTCAAGATCCATTAAAGTATTTGCAGATTACCAGTAAAATATTTGGAACTCTGAGTCACATTGCTCGCACATATGTATCCTCACCTACAATAAGCATTCCAATTAAGCAATTTTTCAGTGCAGCAGGAATTTATGATCCTATTTTTTGTGATCCTCATCCTAATAGACTTTTGGGGTACAAAGCTGCCAAATTACTATTTTTGAAGTACAATTTACCATTACTTTTTTAATGATGACATATCTTTTTTAAGTTCCTGAAAATGTGTTGGTTTTTTATCTAATGTTAACACTTTGCAGTACTAGTTTAATTAAAATAATTATTTTACTTAGAATTACTATACTGCAAAAAATGTTTTAATATTTGATTTTCGCAATATAAATGAGCCTATTAAGTCATTAAAATAATAAAAAAATTATTTAAATGGCATTTAACAGTATTTTATTACTACTTAATTAACTATATTTAAAATTCCATATATATGATGAAATTGAATAATGTAAAAGATCCTTTCAAGTTCCGCCAAAAAGTAACGCGTACAGATACGGATACAGATCTTTCTTCTCCTTCGGATATCCGGAGATTCGGATACGGATACAGATATCCGGCACATCACTATCGCTTACATCAAATGAAGGCGTTCCTATGAAAAGGGTCTATATGCAAAAACGAAATTTTACTGGAGAAAAAGAAAA
The DNA here is from genome assembly GCA_016648135.1 of Agrypnia vestita. NCBI lineage: Eukaryota > Metazoa > Arthropoda > Insecta > Trichoptera > Phryganeidae > Agrypnia > Agrypnia vestita. The sequence goes on from JADDOH010012028.1 coordinate 10,777, forward strand.
TACCTACTCAATGAAATAAATAACCGGATTTTAATTTTTTTTTCTAATATTTACTTGCCAATTGTGAACATTCTTTTTAATTTTTTTTGTTCATTCATGTTGTTAAGCAATCCCAGTGACATTGTCGAACTGTCGGCATCCCTCACATTTGACTAGATGAATATGTATAAATTTTGAGGTCGAATTTCGGCAAGATTAAGTTGAAATCATGAAACATAAAGTACTGCACATTGTGCGTACTTTTATGCAACGTTATTTATTATATTTCTGCCTTGATTATGAGTCGAAAATTTTCAAGCAGCCATGACCAATATCAATAGTTATGGAGTTATGCAATATCAAAGTTTGCATTTTTTTCAATATTTCTGACTTATTTTTTACAAAACGTTGAACTGTTATTACAGTAAATAATATTGATTATGAAAAAAATATTTGCTTCTATGCAATTCAAATAAAATGATAAAAACCTTGTAAAAAAATATTTTTAATTTTTGCAAGGTTTTTATCATTTAATCCAACTTTTTATTAAAGCGATAAATTTTTCATAATTTTTATAAGTTACGAAAAATTCATGTGTTTAAATGAAATAATTAAAACCGTGCAGAAATTCCAATTAGAACGTTCTCCATTTGGAATTGGGAGATTTTTATTATTTTATTTGACTTTTATTAAAGGGAATGAATTTTTCGTATTCAATATAAATTACTGACGTTTTAAAAAAAAAGCCAGAAATATTTAAAAAAGGGGGAAACTTAGATGTTGCATATCACCATAACTATTGATATTAGGTCAACATTTTCAACTCATAATTAAAGCAGGGATAAAGTCTTGCTAGGTTATTAATGTTTTCCAAATAACCATATATAGACCATTATAAAACAATAAAACCACTTTGTTACCTGATGTACTATATAGAACCTTTTTATAAGGACGCCTTCAAATACTGAAAACAACGCCGTTTCAAGTTTTACAATTCAAATCATTCGCTATCCTGTTACTAATCTCAAACTCTAGATAAAAGATATCAACACGTGTACATGGCCCTGAGATTTATCTCATTCTTTGGACAGGGGCCATTTTAATACTCTACGCTGATACTGTATAAATTTCTGCCTTCTGAGATTTTTAATAAGCTAGATTTATTCACGAAAACGCCGCGTACCTTAGACACATTCTATTCAATGAGAAATATGACGTCTTAAAAGTCATTATACAGGCCCGGCGACAGGGGAGGACTAGGGGGGCAACTACACAGGGCTCCCAAGTCGGAAGGGGCCCACATCTTATCATGTAAAATATAAGTTAGGTTCTATCGCTCTTTCAGATGATAAACATATGTTAAGTGCCTAAATAAAATGCGAGTGCCTTGCTTACCCGCTACCTAAATTGGTTTAAAACATTCATCCATTCATCTTCATCTCCTAGTCCTAGTAGGGTCGGGGGCCCAAAGAGAAGGTGTTTCCACGTTCCCCTGTCTTGCGCTGCTTTCTGTATGAGTCAACCAGTCTAGACCAATTCTGTTTTTAATACACATTTTTCTGTTGCCTTTTTGATTTAAAATATAGTAAAAAAATTATTTTATTTTATGTTTTTTTGGAGGCGTTATCTAGATACATTTTTCTATATGTAACAATGTCTGTCACTAACGATACCAAGACTATAGATTGTACTGTCTTAAGAGCTTTAACTCACGTCTGAAATATATTCAATTGTGTATTTTATATGATAGCGTACTCTGTCTCACGGTGCGTTTTTTGTGATTTATGCGGACTAGGACAAGGGGAAGAAGATGATGATAATGATATAAAAATAAATTATTTATTTACAAGTCTTCTTTTTCTTCTTCTCCAGCCTTCATCTCTCCACTGCTGGATATAGGCCTCTTCCATATCCTTCCATCCTTCCTTGTTGTTTGCTAATTGTAGCCATTTCTTTCCCCCCACAGCGGTTATATCGTCGGTCCATCTCTTTTGAGGTCTTCCGACGACTCTTTTATGTATTTTCTTTAGAAGTCTTCGGCGGAGCCTGTAACCGCTAGGAGATGCATCCCCAGGTGGCTGACAGGGGAAAGTTCGCCAGATATGGAGGGTAGGAGGGACATAAAATACCTGTCGCAGACCAACAGGTAGTAGCGTCTGACCCATAATGGGCGGCTACAAACAGCGCCTGTTCCCTATTTTAAGGGCGGCTGATTTCAAAATTAACCAACCCGCAACTGGCAAGCGTGGCATTTTAATGCCTAACCCTTTCCAAATGAAATGAACCCGAATTTACGAGCAAATAAATATAATTTTTAGTACACGTTGTATGCTGATCAAGGGACCACGTTGATTATTCAATAAATTAGTGGTTTAAACGAAGTGTTTTCTTGTTATTTTTTATTAAATTTATTTGGTAAATGTACAAACTTAAGAGTGGCTATTTTCAATATAATATAATTAAAACAAATTTATATTACACGCTTACCCACTTTTAAATGAGAATTCTTTCTCGTGTTTAAAAGTGGGGGGCGTTGTCATATATATATATAAATATAATTATATGCCAAATACATATAAGTGTTTTTGATTTCGTGTATTATTAAATAGAAACACTTAATAATACTGTTTTTCAATATGTAATACAATATAAAAATGACAATGCCCCACAATTCAAACATGAGAAATGGTTTTTCATCTAATTTGGGCGTCCGTTAATATCCATAAACGATTGTAATTTATAATACGTGGGGTATAAAAGCAAAGATAGCAATATCAAAAAAAAATTAAAAATTAGTCACCAAGGATTATAATTAAGATAAATAATTATGGAAGAAGTCTCACAGAGACGAAACTATGAATGTGTGAAACGTATATGGAATTATTTTTATAAAATAGGCCAAGGTTTACAACCTGTATGGGGATTGATAATTTTAAATGTACCGACTGAATTGTAGATTTTGTATATCTTTCCCTTCCAAAATCATGTTTCCTATAAAATCTTGATTCCAGCACATCGTAAATGAATAATCCTCAATGACTGGATTAAATTTTTTTGAATAGTGCAGCTTTCGTTTTCATACCCCACATACGATCTTCAAAATGGACGGAATAAAACTATGTTTATTGAAATTAAAAAAAATACAAGAATCATGGATAGTAAAACAATTTAAACGAAGACGAGAGGATTCAAAAATGTATATTTAGCTCTCCTATTTCATAGACCTTCAGAGTATGTTTGACTAAAGCGTGGTTGTTGGAAGAAATATACGAGGGAAGAGTGTTTGGTTATAGCCGATCCATCACAATATTACAACCGACAGACAAACACATCTATCACCCAGATTATTATGTATTAAGTTAGATTTGCGAAGAAAATGCCAGAAGCCGATGGAAAAGTAATACATAATAATTCACCCCATTGTATTTTCGATCCAATAAAAACATTTTGTGAATTTATTTATTTTCTAAGAATAATTTGTTTAATCATTTATTCAAAAAAATTCAAAATTAGCTGAGTTTTGGCAATTTTAAGTTTTATTTATTTATCAATGCCTACAAAAAAAATTTCATACCCAACGTAAAACATTATTTTTAATAGTAAACCAAATTATTAATATAAAATCATCAATAATTAAAACACTTTAAATAAATATATTTAAACAATGATTAGTATAAAAGTAAACAGGAATAATTAAAACCTTTAACAAAATAATAATAAAGTAAAATGCAAGATACGTTTGAAGCCTCTGTCCAAAATTAATACTTTTATTTACTCTTTTCTTATATCTTCTAGCATTTCCTCGAAAATTTTCATTAGCGCGAGACGACGAATACACGATGAACCCAAAGAATCTCATAGAAGCATTTCTACCTTTATTCAAAAATCTTATCATCCATGGACATGGGCACATTATAAATAATATTGGGACGGAACGTAGCTGTAGGAGGCAAATGAAAAATGGAAAAAAACACTAAATTTATTTAAAAATTTATGTATTACGCAAAAAGTCACTGGACATTAATTAAATCGGAACGCTGTTCTAAAATGTATAGTTATTAAATGTTTCAAGAATACTCCACGCACTTATTACTACTGTTTCTTAATTGACACTATTTCACTTTGTTTTTATTACTTCGATCACTTACTAGAAAATTCCGTTCAATATTCGCATGTATAAAAACTTTTTTTTACTGTCGCTGGAATATACGCGTTGGTTACACTGCGTATTTCTAATGTCGCATTGGTTAAACGTCAATCATTGACTAATGTGTACTGTGGCGCCCCTTTCTTTTATAAGTAAATACATGTCTTTCTCGATCTTTCGAGATTTTACAATAACTACTTAGTAACTACGAGATTAGTGCGGTTTATTCTAGAGCCTTCTTGTATCTTCTGATTTTAATGCAAAAGCTGTAGATTACTGTAAAATCATTGATTACGTGTTATTCTTTCCGATTACAATACATCTCTTTTTCACTATAAATATAGTTTATATTATTTAATGGCTGTTTTTTTTTAATTTCATAAGCATAATCAAGGGCTCCGCCTCGCGACAATTATGAATACTGGACCAATGTCATATGGATTATATTATCTAATCATTTGGATTCTAATCTTGAAATTCAAAATACACAGTCTCCAAATAAAAGTGCAGTCTATACTGCTTTTATTATATTATTATAAAAAATTGAAATAATTATATAATGACTGCAAATAATAAATAACGAATATTAATGATATAGCAAATGCGTTCCAAAATCCTTCTAATGATATTTTTGATTACTGATTTTCAGATTACTCTTTAATACACGGAAGTTTGACATCATTTTAAACGTCGTTTAAAATACGATCAAAAAAATAAAATTATGCTCATTACTTGTTAATAATTTTCGTGCGATCGAATGGCGAATTTTCTATTGTACGTTTCCGCATATAAATAACAAAATTTATTCAGTATATAGTACACAAGCGATTCAGCAGCTCTGTAAGAGACATTGTACATTTTACTGTTCAGCTTCTAAAAATAGTTAACCATGTTTTTGAAAATTGGACTATCATCGTTGGCACTTTTGCTGATTGCCAATTATGTGGGCAGTTCCCCGATGTCCGAAGTTGCCGAAATGTTCGTAAAGTACTCGGTGGACTTTGTCCACAACGGAACCCAGTGCAAGACCGAGGTGGGAGCGTCTGACGAAGACGTGTCCATGCTGATGAAGAGAAAGATTCCAAAGACAAAGACAGGATTCTGCATGCTCGGCTGCATGTTCGAAAAAATGGAAATGTTGAAGGATGGCGTCTTCATGCACGAGAACGCCGTCAACATGATCAAGATGGTGCTTGGAGACGAAGACCCTCTGGGTGATTTCATGATATCCCTCTGCGAGGGTTGCGCCAAGAAGGCCACCACCAAGATGGACAATTGTGGAGCCACTCAGAGGATGCTGGAGTGCAGGGCAGACTATCTCAAGAAGTTCACCGCCAGTGTGAAAGCTGAATGATTTGACCGCTCGCTAAATATGCTGGTTTAATAAAAGATGCCCATTTGAATGTTCTTGTTGCCTGTGTACTTACTAACCGTGTTGATTTTGAGAATTATTAAAAATATTTGAAACTTGAACACGACTTTATTTTTTTAGTATGTTCAAATTTTTAAGGACACGATTGCTTGATTTTATTCCCAGAGGGATCAACATTAATTAAGATAAATTATATTAATATGTATTGGGCGTGTACAGGGCTTGCAAGCTGTCATTGTCTGGCTTAATTATTCACATTACATGTAATGCCCACGATTCCACCCATAATCGACCGCACATCTATTGAATTTTAAAAGTTGTATATTATATGGTATTTAAACTTCAACTTTCGCCACTCTATCCACCCAGGAAACTTTCTATAGAGCCACATCTCAAAAGCATCGACTTGGCGGATTTTTTATTGGTTTAGTATGCATGCTTCTACCCCATATAAGAGAATGGCGTAAATATAAAATTGAAAATAACCGCCTTATTCTGAGAAACGCACATCTTGTCATTCCAGTTCGTGATATTACTTCTTGAGCTGGATCCAAATTCTTATTCATCCAAATATTACCTAATTACTTGTATTACGTGACTCTTTCTTTTGGTTCATTGTTGATTGTTGTTGTACATGTGTCGCAGCCATCTAGTTAAATTAGCTAGGTAATTGGATGCCTTGGCCGTTCATTAAACGCCGGCATCCAATTGGATGCCCAGGCCGATAGTTAATTGAACTAGAATCATTCAAGTTGGCATATTGAAAGTCAGCCCTTTGAAGATGACTAACCGAGACAGACAAGTGATTTAAATCTAACTAATTTTACCCTTACCTAACCTTACTTAAACAAACATCACAAATTCATCAATATCCAATTTAAGTAAATGACTACACGACTTTCAGTTATTTGGTTAAACGTTGCGGTCAATGATTTGGCTGGTTGTCCTTCAGCCATTTAATTAGATGCCGGCGTTTAATGAACAGCCTAGGCATCCAATAACCTGGCTAATTTAACCAGATGGCCGCGACATATATATTGATGCTTATATATTTACAGAAATACATGATAATAAATCGTCATCACCTATTTCTGAAACGCTCACTGAAAAATAGCCTCGACTATATTTGTACTTTTTCACGTTTGTTCCATTATTCGTTTTAAGTTTTTTAATATCTTAAATTCATTAAATATAAAATCTTAAATTAATCTAAACTAATATATTAAGAGGTAAAGTTTGGATGTATGAGGTAACGAAAATAACTACTCATCCGATTTCAAAAATTCTTTCACCAATATTTAGAATATTTAGACTTTCAAAGTGGACATAGGCTATAATATATTATTATTATGACTTTTCGTGGTAACCTATTTTATAACTAAAGTCGAATAAAAAATGGTCGAGCGATGCGTTTTTTACGAACGCTGCCTTAACGGTAAGAGATATTTAAATACTTTCTATAGAGAAGTTGTAGAACTGAAAAAGTTATATAAAAAAGTAAGCGACGACATATATCTATATCTTAAGATAAATAGACAAATTGATAATGTATGACTTAGAGCTCGTTCAGACACGCGGAATTCGCGTGGGAACTGCGCGGTTACGTCTGAACGATTACATTAATAAGATCCGAGGCGGATCCCACGCGATTCTAAAACCGCGCGGTTCCCGCTGTGTCTGAACGTGCACTTATAGTTACTAAAAATCTACGCGTGCGAAACCGCGCGGGTAAGCTAGTAATAAATAAAATTAATAAAGTAATGATAAATAAAAACATTTAATAATTAACGAAATAAATCCAAAGATGTTTGTAAATTTAGTAATAATACGCTTAGTAATGTTAAGTATCCTTAATTTTTTTTAACGCTTTAAATACATTCGAATCACCCAGACTTAAAAAAATTACATGTAGGCTTGAAAAAATTTCAATTATAATATATGTGTTTTGTGATTTCATTAGGAATCGATCCCGAAAACCTCGGTATGAGAAGTCACTATCATACACCCACTGGAGTAGACCTCTTTCCAATTAAGTGACAATCGAATTAGTATGTGTAAGCCGTGCGTACGAGGCACATTGTTTCGTTGTATTGGTATTTATATCCGTTAACACCAACACAAAGAAACACACACATACTAATTCGATTGTCTTTCTTAAATGAAAAGATTTACGAAGTTCGCCTAGGTATATAGAATTGGGCAATGTCACATATTTGAGTCTATTGACTCAAATATGTGACATTGCCCAATTCTGACATTGCCCAAGCTTTTCCGTCATTTCACAAATATTGACAACTAGCTGTTCGTATCCGGCATTGCACGGGTTAAGGATTAAGTTAAAAATAAGTTTGTGGGGGAAAACAAAGGCTCCATTGTTTTGCAAAGCCTTTAATAAAAATATATTTCCATTTAATCAATACTGGGACGGATGGGACTTCCAGGAGGCAAATGTGGCCTATGTTGATACTGAGTGCTAAAGAATAAGTATGCAAAATTTAGGTCACATCGGTAAAACGGTACGGATTTGTATAAAAATATATCTAGGGGAGAGGGAAATGTCGTCTATGTTAACCGCCGGGTCCTAAAGAATATGTATGCAAAATTCGGGTCAGATCGGACAAACGGTGTAGATTTGTATAGAGAACGGACAGACAGACATTGAGTTTCATTTATTCGACGGGCACTAACATCATTCATAGACTGACTGCTAGCGACTAACGCTTTTTGCGGGTGGTAAAGAAATCACGTATGCGCATGACTATTTTATTTATTAGAGACACTAACAGGATAATAGGTACATGATAATAAACATTATAGTGAATATGCCCACTATCCCAGTTACAAGTGTCTTCGGCACGCTCTAGTAACATGTATTTTTGCAATTAATTATATTTTACATGTACATTTATGTGTATTGTATATTTTGTGTTTGAATGTAGTGCGACTAGTATTTAATGAATGATTGATTTAATGGATCTATAGGTTCATGTCATCGTTTAGAAAATGGATGTTGTGTATGAGTGAGTTTTTGAACGATGATAAGGTATCTGCAAGAATATCAGCATCAATGTTAGGGTCAGCACAATACAAATTATATGTGCGACACAACCTTGTGATGGGAGAAAAGTAACCAACATTATTAGTGTGCTGGCTTATTCTTAAGAACTCCGGATTTCTTATACGGGGTTTAACATGCAAATTTGTACAGATAGAGAGAGAGAATCAATAGTTCCGCTAAGAATCTTGTGTAACACAACGAGTTCGGATATTTTCCGTCGGGACTCAAGTTTGTGCATCTTGAAAAAGGCAAGTCGATCTTCGTAGCTGTGAAGATTGTTGTGTTGACCAGCTTTATATGACAAAATACGTAGAAACTTTTTCTGCACTCTCTCGATTCTCGTAATAAGTGTTATGTGTTATATTAGATCTTCACCAAAGGACACCTCTCGCTCTATATTTGTTTGGGCGAAAAAAATTAAGTTTCGATGTTATTTGAGTACACCATGTATATCACCATCCAGCTTCTTTTCAGTCGAGCGCCACGCAAAAGAAGTGAACCACAATGATGGGAAAGACAATTAATTAATCTTTTTTTTTCTTCCCGAAGATAAGACTCGCAATTTGTACCGGCACGTTATCTCCGCAGGGAAAAAAACAACCACATTATTAGAGCCTCCGGAGCCCTTCATTTGTTACATATCTATTTTTATTTACACAAAAAATACATTATTTTTATGGCTTTATTACCTACCCCTAATAAATAATACAATCTAGTTGCTTATCGCTCGTAAGTATTTTCTTATCGCTTTGCGTTATCTTAATAAATAATTATATTTTAGGAAATCACTTTGTGGCACCATTTTTATACACAAAAATACCTGAACACTTTGTTTATACCATAATTTTATTAAATCAACATGTTTCTGGAGCTAACCTCCCTTCTTCAGGAAAAGTAATGTACAAAAACTAATTTGACAGTGTAGAAAAATTATAAACATTATTGTGGGTGGTGTTAAAAAGTGGGCGTGGACACAAAGTAATTAAATTGAAGTAGACAATAATGTGGTAAGACGTTCTTTCTACGTAAGTGGTTCGTTCTACACGTATTTATGAAAAATAGAAATTAATTACAATGGAAAAATATTCAAGATAAATTATAAAATTAATTTGATTACCTGTTGATAATATTTATGTTTTGGTTAACATTTTTCCTTATTTCAAGAATTTCGAGTTTGTCCAATTGAAAACCACTAGTGTTAGTATGTAATAATTTAACATCATTATTTACATCAAATGAGTGAATATATTCAATTAAGTGATTAGAATTCAGAGAAATATTGTTGCTATATAAGCATCTAAAATGTTATTTTTTTCTGGTTCCAGATTTTCTTGAAGTTTTACCTATTTAAAAGTAGTCATAATCTTTACAATTCAGTAATAAATACCTGATGTTTCTATTACTATTATTATTACTATTATTACTCTATTCCATGTCTCTGAGAGGGTTTCCCGAAGCAAGATTCTCCCACACCTTTGATACGAATGATTTTATATATGTTTGATATTTGTTTTTGTTGTTTATATATTTCTTACTTATTTATAACATTTACTAATTATTTTGTATTTGTAATGTAAATTTTATACAAAAAATAAATTCATCGAAGTTGAAATGGGTGGAAATGATTACTTAAGCCAGCCGTACGATGAGTTGTAATCCCTATAAACACTCAAAAAAGACTCGTTTGCCTATTTTTCCATATAAAAAATAACTTCGTCTCTACGAAACATCTATAATATATCTTGATTAGGTATGTTAAATTAGTTTACTTCCAATTAATCTAGTTCATAATTTTGAAAGGTGAATGCGAGCTAAGATGTTTACAGATCAGTAATAAAATTCATCGACATAATTTTCATCCCTTTATCAGATCTGCTTACTTCTTTTTCTTCTGACCCGCACTATTTCAGTATTTGCTGACCAGTGATCTGTCTTCATAAATCTTTTTTGTCTTTTTTGTCTTTTTTGATCTTTATCTCAGCTTGGTCCAGCTACCCTCCCACATGAGTTGTCAGAAGATTCATCTTGGTGATCATTCCTTCTGCCAAGACGTGTCCATGCCGAGACTAGAAGCTTCAGAGAGGGTTTGCCTTATCGCGGAATTTCTATCTCTGTCCATTAATTTCACTTCTGCTAGTCCCCTAATATATCGCATTACAGCGATCTGGATTTTTGATGTCACTCTTTTCGTGAAAATCCATATTTGATGACCATATATTAAAATAGACACAGCTTTAAAAGCAATCAGTTGGGATTTAGCACATAAATTTATCTACATAAATGTATCTACACACATTTCAAAACATAACAAGCACCTTCGATTCTTTTTCCAATCGATTTAGTAATAAATTTATCTACATAAATGTATCTACATACATTTCAAAATATAACAAGCACCTTCGATTCTTTACTCTATTTCCTACCTAGATTTCTTTTAAATAGTTTATTTATTTTCAAATTCCCGAATAAGCCCAAAAAATAACGCCATATTTTTTCGAAAAAGAAAATGTAAAGTTCGAGCATTACATCATTTTTAAGAGTCATTACATAGCAAAGCAACCCAATACATTTATATTTATATTTTTATTTATTATTTGTTATTTAAAAATAATGTTCAAACGTCCATAACTACAAAACAGATCCAATATTAAATAAATAATTAATAAACTACACTCACCTGGTTTTCTGGGGTTTCATGCCGTGCTTTTACGACCTTACGACCTCTTACGACCGATCCTATTCAGGGTCCATCATCAGGGCTGATAATGTTCTGGTTAAGTATTAAATAAAAATGGATCATTTCTATAGCGCCATTTTCGCCTCAAAGCGCTATTTATCGGTATTTTATTTAGCTTCACTCGTCACTTCTGCCAGCCAAAAAATTAACTCACTTCCTGACCAACGTCGCTCTGAAATTTGGCAGAGAGGCGTATTCCGGATGACAATACAATAATTTTTCATTCAAAAAAAATTTTGCATTATTATAAAATTAATTTTTGAGTGTTGAGGTTAATAGCATTCGGAAAAAAAACATATCTTTTAATAAAATCGAATAGTTGATAAGATTTAATGTGAAGAAGACTTGAAAGTAAAAAAAAATTATATAAAAAAAAATCAGCTTTTATTTTTAAAAAAAATGCCTGAAAAGGGTTAAATATTGTGGAATCGTGGCTGTGGGAGGCAAACTTGAAATCGATTATCGTCTTATTAATTTACATAATTCACTGCACACGAATTTAACTAGAGCACCGTTCTTAAATTCACCTTCTTTACTTACTCATTTTTTATCTGTATTACCTGTTATCTGCCGAAATCCCCCAACTCAAATGTCACAATATCCAAACCTACTTACCTACTATAGTTTCATCTACAGAAAATATTTCAGGTTTGATACTATAAAGTTAGCCTGGCGGTCGCTGGCGCTTAGTCTATTATTTTTAAATGTTCTTTTACGTTTAATTCTTAAAATATGGGGGTTTTATTTTTATTTTATTTTATAATTTATTTTCATTTGTTGGTTTTCTTACAGCCATATAATTAATCAATCTTAAAAAAAATCAATAATTGATGTACAGAGTTTTGGGCCAATTACAAGAAAACACATATATACAATCGATAAAAAAATAAGAAAAAACATGTCCAATAGTGAGTTTGTGTGAGTGTGTGTATTTGTGTGTTTATTTATTTATTTATTTATTTTGTTTTGGGAAAAATTAACAGCAAAACAATCTTAAAAATTTTCCACTGAATTTAAAAATTTACTTTAACATACATTAATAGCGAATGGGAGGGTGGAGGGGAATGTGGGACGGGAGTAGAAGGGAAGATATAATGTACAAGTTGTTGGGTTGCTTTAGTTCAAGGTCGCCTTATATTCAGGCTAAGTTGATAAATAAATAATACAGATGGTGCAGTTTATTTCTAAACATTTATTTATAATGTGCTGTAGAATTACATTTATTTAACATGGACGATTAACATTTCATTTTTTTCGCCTTTTTTATTTTTTTATGTAGGAAGGTGTATACGTAAGTATGCTAGGAAACTAAACAAATGATATAATTTTATTACATTATATTGTTACATTTACTCCACTGCTTCGATTAAGTATTTAAAGAATTTTGATATAATACATATAACTATATTATTTATGTAGTCGAGTATATTATTTCACCAACCTTTGTAATATCATTTCTATAATTTAATTCTAATAAATGCAAAATAAATTTAACATTTTTTTCAAATATTTATAGGAAAATATTAATTTACTTGATTGTGTGTGATTTACGACTATATTTATATGATAAACTACAAAATAATTAAATTAATAATGTTGTATAATTTAATAACAAATAATATCAGTGGTTCCGAAAATAATGACCAATGATTTTTCGAAATTTTCTTGTGTTACTTTGTTAAAGGCCATTTTAAAAGATAAAATAAAGAATTACTCCTTCCACTCCAAATGGTTTATACTAAGTGTTTGATTTATTAAAATTAATAATTATGTCAATACATACTTGAAGGATTGCTGAGTATTGAAAATACATAATGGGAGCAAAAGACATTCGTGAAAGACTTGACATGATCAGGTATATCAAAAAAAAAATAAAGCGGCAGTCTTCAGCAGCCGAAGAGTGCTCATGAGAAAATGTATGAAAGTGTGGTAGGCCAAGAATGAAGAGCATGGCGTATCATCCTCTCTGCCTACCTCCGCGGAGTAATCACGTTAGTCGGAGAGAAATGACAAAGAAAATACGGTAAATTAATTAGCTAGTTAAATTCTTGCATAACAGTTAAACCAAATCATGTTTATCAATTCAATTCAAGGATTAATGCAATTTAAATGCGTAATAATTTTATGCAATCCACAATTATCAAACAGAAGGAAATGAACAAATATTTTTTAGCCAAACACGTTAAAAATTATAAAAATTAGTCATTATTTTCGAAACATTATAAAATAAAGAAATAAAAATATAAATTTGTGCGACAAAATAACAAAGTTGTGTCTTAGTAAAGACTTTCTTCAATGACATTTATTTGATTGTTTCGACTGATTATCAAAAATCATTTTGATTGTTTTATATTCGAATCACAACACTAGTAATGACATTATTTTTTTTGCATACTAAATATTATGGTAAGCGGGAGCTAGTTCCATTGGAGCCACCATTGAGAAATTTAACAGTTCAGTACACTCCCTTACGATAATAACATTTGAATTATTCAAATGTATATATTATGTAATACACGTATTGTACAATAGAAAAATTAAAAAATAAAAATAATGAAGTGGAATACCGTCAAATCTTTCGTACAGTTCACTGGGCAACCTGAAAATGTTCACAGTTACAAAATTCTGTGTTGTATTACTATTTTGTTAAGTATTACGACATTACATAATATATATGGGTATGTGATGCCACTTTTTTTCTAGAACCGACCAATCAACTGAGATACGAATATTTTCAGTTTTCAGACATTCGCCATTTTGAAAGAAGATTATGGATCAGACAAGGTACGGAACTTAAGTGATATATCTGTTATAGACTAAGTGTAAATTTAGATAATGTACTTATACATTAACTAGTATACCTATGTTTGCACTAACTATGAGTTTTTGTTACAATATACACATCGCGAAACTAGCGATATGTAAGTATAATGTTATCAGGGTGAGGATGCAATATTTAAGAATGTTATTAAGGGTATTTATTACCTTAGTAGTAACAAAGAAGAAATATTTCTACAAAACAAAAAATACCATCAAAACATGAAATAAAATTCAAAATATTATTAAGCTGAATCTGACATAATAAAAAAAGTTCAATGATATTATATGTTTTTGAGAAACCTAACTAAAGTGCATTTTTTCCATGAATCATATCCATCTACTTATTTAAATAAATCTACATAGAAATGCTTCTCTCAATTATGAAATATTTAGTATGTATTTTGAAATAATATAAATATTAAGTAAAAAAATATATAAACCATATTTAATGATAATAAATATCTGAAAAATTTATATTTTTAAAATATAGATAGAACAATATTTTTAAATAATAATATTATTATATTTAGTACGTACATATTTCAGGAAGACATGGTATAAATGTTTAGCAATATATTTGCTCAAAAATAAAGGATAATTTGAATAATTCCCTTAGACGATTGGTGTGTAAGTCAACATAGGTTAGGTTTCAGACAATTTTAAACATAAACTAATTTTAATTTGTACACAAATTAAATCTTCGTTCTGTCTTTTAATTTATTGTATTAAAGAATATTTCATATTACACAACGCATTGAGGGGAATTAGAAAACACAAGGCAATTAGGAAAAAATAGCTCATGTCGGAACACAGAGCCATTAAAAAATTTATGGTTAGGTACTTATGTTTTAGACAACCAAGCATTTCACATTTATGCGAATTCTATATATATATGAAAACACTTATTAGTATCAATACATTGTAGAATATACGTTTACTCACATGTTTACTATTGTTTACTTTACTCATGTGTTTATATCACAACCATATACAAACCTTTCGACCGAACAACCTGAAATCAAATATTTCGTATTACATTTTATTAGATTAATATTTATACCTAAGGGTTTGATTACAATATCACATTTAAGGACAAACAATTCACGAAGCTTTTCATATATGTAAAATAAAATAATTAAGTATTGTAAAAAATCACAACCTTGGCAAATTATTGTAATAAAAAAATTCAATTCAGCGTAAAGTTAATTTTATAATTATCTTCTAATGCATTCCTAAAAAATTTCCTCCTATGCAATTACTTAATTTAACATCTATTTTTTTTAAAAAGTAAAGTGACTCTTTGCAAGGTGAATGTATAAATTTCTGATTACTTGTTATTGTTATTGATGTAAGCTTATTGAAGAAGCTAAGAAGAAGACAGGAAACTGAACGGTTTTAACGAAAGTAGCCTAAATCATACGCTCATCTCAATATATTAGAGGTGAATGTAGATCCGGCGTTAAGGAAGTTTGGTCACGTGGAATGAGCTTCAGAAATAGAGAACGTCCGCGGAAGACTTGTCTAAGTTAAAAGTGAATGACCATGTGTCAGAAGATGATGGCATGATTATGGATAAAGCGAGAATTATGTGCATCAATGCAATTCGCGATCTTCAGTTATGAGGGGATTATGATAGGATTAAAATGCAGTTAGAAGAATTATAACATATCGAGGGTATACCAACAGAATGCATTAAGTCAGATTCTGGTGATTTTATGTATAAAATGGCAAAATTTATATATTTTATATATATCCTGAATGAACTCATTGATTTTAAATGTTTTAATATGGGTACATAAAAGACAGGTCTTTATGAAACATAAAAAAATTAGGACAATCCAAAATTATTCTACTGCAAAATTAACTGCTTCAAAGATTACATATCTCTTTAAATGCGATTATCTCAGAACTTGTTAGTATGACTTGCAATCTGTCAGTATATCCTCGTTATGCAGTGCATCTTTGATACTGGTAAACATGAAAAAGTATAATAAAGTCAATATTGTATACCTAGTTCAGAGAAGTATTGAATATTTAAAGTTCAGAAATGTTGTCTTGCAACTCATTAACAAAAATTATTATATTTTCTTAAAGATTCTGACGAAGTACTTTGGTTGTGACGCTGAATGTATAAAACACAAAAAGATATTTTACAAAATTATAAATACATTTCAGTTTTGACGTTAAAACGACCGTATTCATAATATCTTTACGAGAACTAAGTTCTCTCTAGCAAATCAAACTAAATTTCTCCTTAGACGGCAACTATTCTACTATATGTATCCAATTCCTAACATAGCGAACCTAGGTATTAATTAAACTATTTTTCAACCTCTCTCAAATCGTCAAAACAACCAATTTTTATTGTTCCGTTCACATTCATCGCATTTTTTATCATCGCAAACCTTCCCAGCCAACTGATTTCATATAAAAATTTTTATAAAATGAAAACATTTAGTGTATAGAGGAACAACTCTCCCGTACTCCAAAATATAATACTTTAGATTTTAAGAAAATGCCTGGATTATCCGGCACATTAAGTACTTTTAACACAAATTTTGCATACATTTCGTCTAGTGATTAAGTTGGGGGTTCAAACCTCGTCCCAGGAGACAATAAATTAAGCCCTATTTTGATATTAAAGGCGCCTTGCTCCGTTTCAAATTGGTAATAATATTGATGCCACATTTACTCCATAAAAATATTTTAACATGTTACAAATATCCTTCAATTACGGAATATGACATTCAATAGCATTGTTTCTTTGAAAATTAAATAAAAAAAAATTCTAGATATCTGATAAAAGGAGCTAAAATACTGTGGAACTATATTAATTTTCAACTTCAACTAACGAATCGTCCTTAAAAAATCTGCACACCTAAGAAAGGACAAATCAAACCCTATTATATTCAGTGTCCAATTCCTTGATGTCAATGCAGCAGAAAAAATTTCTGCTTCCATTCCTTCACAATATTAAAAATACTTACAAACATACATCGTTAAAACTATCTCTATAAAATATTTGGACATTTCCAACATGGATACATAACAGATATAAATATGTATATGTTGTCGGGAAGTATCAATTCTATGTTGTAATTCTATTGAATTAATTAAGACGATTTTTCTTAAGATATAATAAACCTATCCAGGTGCGTTTTTAAAACATGCAAATAGACAATTAACCTGAAATAGCACCTCTCGCAGACGTAAATCAAGATGTCGATACAATCAAACGATGCAGATCCCATCACAAATCACTTTACAAAGGATAACAGATGAAGGATAAAAGAAATGGGTAACACTGAAGTTTTGGAGAATTTGGCGATTTCTCGTGCTTTTTCTTGATAGATTTCTTGACCTGCTTTTTCGGTTTCTTGATCTTAATTTCTTTTATATTTTCGACGTGAGGCTTGACTGTTGTGCTCTCTTCCTCGTGCGCCTTTGTAGCATTTCTGCGTCCTTCGGAAGTCTTGATGGCTACTATGATTTCTAGATTAAAATCGTTTGTTTCGTTACGTTCTAGGGCTGTTTCTTGTTGAGGAAGAAAATTTTTATTTGTATTAGTTTTCATGTTCATTTGTCTATATATATCTTGTACGATATTTTTAAAACGACTGACTGTTATGTTGATTTTTGTTTCGTTCATTTTGACAGGGTTTGTTGGTTCCGTTTCTTCTTTAGTTATTTCATTGCTGTTCGTTTCGATGTCCTTATTAGCTTGCGTTTCTGCTTGGGTAGTTGGTTTTTTAACGCCTTCACCAACATGTTCATTTTTTTCAAAATCACAGTCTATCATGATCGTTACTTCGATGTCTGCTCCAAGATTCTCTTCCAGGAGTTTTGGAGCGCTGGCGTACCATCAGCCGAGCCTGCACTTTGGGTTGGCCGGATAGCGCTCGGCGAGGTTCTTGATGATCATGTCGTACTGCTTGGTGTTCATCAGCTCGTGGCGGTATCTCCAGGTCTTGTTCTTGGACTTGGTTTTGATGCCCGGAGCGTGGCAGAGGAAGGCTCCGTCCACCACCACGAAATCGTAGGATTTGAGACACATCTCGAGCATCTGAAATTAAAAATGGTTGGAAATTAAATTCTCATTAAATGACGTGTAAATAGTTGTCACATTTTTCCAAAAATTAAAATATCTCACTTTTCACATTTAACCCTTAAGGAGTTTACGCTATTTGTCATTTTCAAAAATTTTTTTTTCTTTATCTTATAGCTTTAAGTTCAGATAATTAAAAATAATTTTAGTTATCATTCATTAAAAAATTCAGAAAATTTGCTTATTTAAAGCTTGATTTCTTTTTAATATACTTTCATTCCTACATTATATTTTAATGATTTCATCATAGAGATTACAAATTCCCTACAAAATTATAGTGATTATGCATATTTATAAAATAATCCCAGCGCATAATAAAAAAACTATTAATGATGCGATTAATCTACTATTCATCCAATGACTTTTAATCTGATATTGTACGACCGATTTTTCGATTGTTCCTAAATGCACGGACGTGTAACATCCTGCGAACCACCGTTTTAAAAGCAATCAAAAGTCACAAATCGTGTTCGCCCAATTAATATGCAAATTGCCTATTGCGTATTTCTGCATATAAATAAGGAATCTGCATTCTGTACATCACAGAAGCAATTCGACAGCTTGACAAGAGCCATCGCATATTTCACAGTTGAGTTGCCCAAACGTTGTCAACATGTTTTCGAAGATTGGACTGTCATCGTTGGCGCTTTTGCTGATTGCCAACTACGCGAGCAGCGCCTCGATGATAGACGTCGCCGACCTCTTCATGAGGCAGTCGCTGGACCTCATCAGGAACGGGACCGACTGCAAGGTCAAGGTGGGCGCGACGGACAGCGACGTATCCATGATCAAGAAGATGAAGATCCCGAGGACAAAGACAGGACTGTGCATGCTCGGCTGCATGTTCGAAAAAATGGAGATGCTGAAGGACGGCGTCTTCCTGCACGAGAACTTCGTCAAGAAGGTTCACATGATGCTCGGAGAGAACGATGCCCTCGGCGAGCTGATGATAGCCCTCTGCGACGCTTGCGGCAAGAAGGCCATCGAGAAGATGGACAATTGCGGAGCCACCAAGAGGCTGCTGGAGTGCAGGGAGGACTACCTCAGGAAGTTGACCGATGTCGTGAATGCCGAGTGACTCGAGCACCGGTACAATGCGCTGGTTTGACGACAGCCGAGCTGGCCGATTACTGAATCACCATTATAGTGTTTTTTTGTTACCTTTATACTTACCGTGATGATTTGGAAAATTATTAAAAATATTTAAAACGTAACTCTGACTTTTTAATCGGCATGTATTCAAATGATCATTCTAATTTTGCAAAAACAGCAAGCAAAAAATCTTCTTTAATGATTGATGTAGAGCTCAAAAAGTTCTATAAAAAAATTTGCGACGGCATATATCAATATGTTAAGGCTAACACACAAATTGATAAAATATGAATAAAATATATTTTTTAAATTCATTTAAATCTGTCGGGGGTAATTTACGTATGTAATGTTAAATTCTTATCAAAATAAATAGCTTGTCGTCAGGAAAATTTTATGTTAATAAAAATTGCCTTTTACACAACATTGTTTGGACGAGTAGTTTAGATTAATTATAATTATAATTAATTAAACTGAATTCCACGCGGGCGAAGCTGCGGGCACAGCTAGTATGGAACATCAATTCAAAATAAAATTCATATTAATTCTAAACTAACTAACTAACTAACCATCACGCCGTTTCCCCGCAGGGGTAGGCAGAGAGGATTGAACGCCACACTCTTCTATCCTGGCACACCATTTTTGCTTCGGCCACATTAATATATATTCTCATACATGTTCTACGGTTATTGCGACTTTTAACGGGGCCATCCTCTATATTAATTCTAATATAATAAATACACAGACAAAAATTTTTGCATAATCGTATTTTGAATATTTTTCCACTTAACATTCCACCTTCTCCAGATGACCCATCCCCCCTCCCCTCACCAACCCCCTCACCCACCCATTCACCGTAACACATTTGCTTGGTTTAACTTTTTTTTTTTAAATTCCAAATAATCCTGACGAAGGGAACATTGTTCTCGAAACATGTAGATTGTTTAATCTAATAAAGTGGTGAAAACAAAGTGATTTGTGTTTTATTTTAATAAAATTCACGCACGAGGAAAACCTTCGACATCATTGCCTGAAAAAATTGTAACCCAAGAACGAAATAAACAAGCCACTAATGTCAGGGGTTGTAAGTGAAATTATTGGGATAAATTACTACCCCTTGTCCCCAACGACGTGTGTTCTGAAACGAATCACCCTTGATCTTTAGTCCTGTAATCAACTCAAATCACGAAAGGTCAAGAAAACACAAAAATAAATTTGGCGAATTTTCGGAAGTGCTGAACCACATTGCACGTAACGCTACCCGAAACCTGCGCATAACATGAGACCTAAATAAATTCCATTTGGTACTATTTTACCACGCTTGTATTAGCTTCACCTGTTTGTCTGTCTAGACGGAATCTTATAATCGATATTTCACCCAAATGTCCAATCGAGCTAAAATTTTGCACACACGACAATACACGATGACAGTACATGAATCAGTTATCAAATTTACCGATTAATCAATAAAGTCATCATAATTAATTAATAAATGTTTGATATGAAAAATTAATTAACGAGCTTGCCAAAAAAAAGATAACGCTAGTTTTTTATCGAAGTGATTTTGTAAGAAATTATATACTTCATAAGCGTATTTAGATAAAATGAGTTAGAAATTAGTTAACGAGCTCACCAAAAGGTGGCGCTGGGTTAGATTCACTAATTTATCAATTAATTTATCATAATTAATTAATCAAAACTTGATATGGGAAATTAATTTTTAATCTGCGTCATCACATAACCACTGAGTCAACATCACCATCGAAAATCCGGAAAAAAATCCAACTTTATTGTCCGTCAGAAGTCTTGACTTAACCGGTGTCCTTAAATTGTTAAATCCATGTTGTGTGTCGACTTGTACATCAACAGACAACTTAAATTCTACTGTTTCAAAGAAATTGAGCTGATTTTACGCAAAGGGGATGTAATACGCGATTTTCCCTTTCCATATATTATCCGTGCTGTCACTTTCAGAATTTAGTGTAATCAATCTGAGATTTTGACGGTCCAGCATGAATATTATTACAGCAGTCTAGGCGTTACACATTAAATGCATCTGGGAAGATGTTTTTGAATACTTTTAATCTATCAACTATCTAGTCGCTTGCCCCGGTCCAAAATACTCGATTTCTGCGAAATCTCTTAAATCATGTGCAAAAATTTGGACTTACGAACGCGCGATTTAAAAAAAAGATTACAATCAGAAATACACTTGTTCATAATATTTTCTGTTTATTTATCACCATTGAAAAATCGGGGGACATAATAATTGCAGGATTTTGAAGCTAAAAATTCATGAGTAGGAAACGATTTTTATTTTTTTTAATTAAACTAATCGCATAAAACTAAAACTAAATGTAATAAAATAATAATATAACAATTTCCGTGTAATTTCGACCATTGCGCGTTGCTTGAGGCGCGCGCTGATTGCGTTACACATTGCATTCTAATTATCCAAAGTTTTAATTCCAACAAGTTACGAATTTGCGGACCGACGGACAGACGGACGGACAACGAAATTATTATATTTATTATTAGAATACGGCAAACAATTTATACGAAAGTGCACTTTCGTAGTGTAATTACTGTAATGCATTCACGCATCGCCCGACCATCCGTTTTCTCCATTTGTTAGAATGTTGTCGAAATTCCGGGATCAAAATATCGGCTAGGGGTTGGATTCCCCACATACTTTTGGGGGGTGGTGCTAATCCCCTGAATGTTACCTGCGTCATCTTGTCCTGCCTCCCCTCCCAGGAGAGCGTCTCGCTGTACCAGGGAGTGTTCTTGGTGGCGATGTATATCGGCTCCCAGCGGTGATACGGGAACTGGCGCTTGGTGATGGCGAAGGGCTAAAAAAGGCAACACAATTTTTTTATTTTATTTTTTTTTAATTTATAATAATAATCAAATTCCTAATACAAATAATATTAATAATAAACCGCATGTCACGATGGAAACACCGAAGCAATTAGAAAATCCAACCTTTTCAACATTGTATACTGACGATAGTAAAGTAAATATACGGATTACTAGAAGCCGAGCAAAACTCATTAGCAGCCTCGCTGGAGAAACCCACTCCTCCACAAACACCTGACGCAGAATTTCTCAAACTTTCACTTGACGGTGAGCTCCGGACCCAAGTACGCTTTTTGGAGAAGCAACTCATCGACAAGGCGCCCTGAAGATGAACAGTGAGATCTGTTCGAAACGTCGGCAGACGACTGGTCCTGACGACCAGAATTTGACGCGGGTTACCCCCAAAGAAATCATTAACTTGGTAATAAGCTTCCGATACGAACGGACGTGTTCGCAGTGCCCCTCGTGACGGAAATTTATTAACAAGCAACCTGAAGATGCCTGTTGTGATTCAGGCGAAACGTCGGTTGACGAATGGTCCTTCTGAGGACCAGATTTTGACGCGGGTTACCCCCAAAGAAATCAATACTAACATTTCTAACACCCGTGAAAACCTTCATTATAACATATATATATATATATATATAAATAAATTGTAGTTACCAGAAATACATTCATATTAATTAATTACAATAGATCTTATAAACTCAAATACAAATCAACAATGCAATACAACAATACAAGAAACAATACAAAAATTACCAAAATCAAAATAAGTCTCTTTTATTTAGTAACATATTCATTAATTCTGTATTTTGCCCTTTTTTATTAATATCCATTTTGACACGACATGGGATTTTATTTAATATTTTTGGTATGACATATTTTAATGTTCTTTGTCCATATTTATTTATGACCTTCGGTATTCGTAGTCCTTCTTTAACCGTAAATCTGGTACTATGTTTATGAATCAATCTACGCTTATATGTCCCATCTTCATGATATCGTGTAATTAGTTTGTACCACAAGATAGCATTTGGCATAGAGCCTTGTTTCTTGAAGAGTTCCTGTATATCTTTAGTAGCACTTTCTTTATTTATTAATCTTACTGCCGAATTTTGAGTATTTTGGATTTTTCTAATATTAGTTTTGCAATTGAGAGAAGATTTTGAGAAACAACCCTCTTCAATATTCATGGCTTAACACATTGACGTATTAAAATGTAGACACGTTATTCCCATACCAGCCGGCTTTCATACGTAGCAAATTTTGCATCGAAAGAGACAACAAATCACGGCACACAAACGGTCTGCGTGTAGACAGAAAAATCAGGTAATTTGAAGTCGCGGTGACTAAAACAACATAGTCATTCTTAAAAAAATTTACGATACTCTGTTCCTTTTTCCGCGTAGCGCCGCGCCTGATCACAACGAAGGTCCGTTCGATAACGAATGCAAGTAAGGCAATTACCTTACTGATTGAGTTGCCAAGATTTCACGCTTGTAACGTATCTACAGTTTATTATTTCATTGGCTAAACACCATTATTTTATAACTGAATATTCTGAATAGTATGCCCGTATAATGCACATATACCTTTGCACCTTTTTTTAGATACACACTTCTATGACGGAAAAGGGATTATTCATTTTTTTAGAAGATGTATATCATAGGAAGGACCATATATGTCTCTAGGATAGCCTATTCGAATACATATGAAAGAAACTGATTTAGAACATAAACACAACTTTCAAATTTTTGATAATGTTTGGATGTTCTTACGGTAGAATTGGTGAACATTGCATTGTGTCTTTCACTTAAGCCAGGTCATTTTCAATTTCAATTTATTTATTCAATGCATACATATTATGAAGATATATCAGCCACGCTTGGACGCATAATTACTAACAAAGTAGACTCATGTGTTTTTCATCCTCAGGGCTGATGATGGACCCTGCAGTGGGATATGAAACGTCGTAAAAACACGGCATAATACCCCAAACGACACAAACCAGAAGATTCTGAGTGGCCGTGAAAACCTAAGAACATTCTTTACATGGTAGACGTTATCCTCGCAATGAGGGACCGGCTAAGAAGGTTCGGGAATCCATGGTCCAGCTATTTAGAGCTGCTGCTAGCAATTTATGATGCCGACATGATCGCTAAAGTTCGATAATAATCGATAAGAAGGAGAAAGAAAACGTGTGAATGTCGATGAAAGATTAGAGCATCAGAACAGAAGAATGAGCGACCCAACCTCTCTGCCTATCCAGGCGAGATGTTAAAAAATGAAATAAAAATAACTACACAGAGGATAAATCTTTGTACGTGTGATCAGCACGTTTGACTTCTGCAAATATTTCCATGTACGTCACGAATTTGCAAATACCTTGAACAAAGAATTCTTCGTCAGCATTTTTTTATCAAACGGTTGTGGTCGACGGCGCGCTTCGTGATGATGCCGAGTTTTCTGGACGAGTTGATCCCCGCAGTGATTGGAATACTCCCTGTCTGACGCTGCAGAACACGGTCTCCGAACATCACGTATCTTGGAGTGGATCCTCGTATAAAAGACGGCGGCTGGACAAGCGTTACATTCACTCCAGCCTGGACATCAGATCGAGCCCACCAGCAAAATGGCATCACAAGTCACCTTCGCTGTCTCCTGCATCTTCATTGTCATGGTTGCCCATGTAAGTTTGAACCAATTGTTTTTTTTTCAATCGTCATCATCATCAGCCATTATCAAAGCAATGCCTGATGAAGCCATGACTCCCATGGAATACCAATTGCTCCAATTACTTCATCTACCTATTTATTTTTCTTGAAATTTAAAAAAAATATTTTTTAAATTTTGTTGTTCAAGATATTCAATATTTATTGCTTGCCAATTTATAATATTATCACGGGTGGGAGACGAAATGAAACACCAAATTTTACTGTAACACTATGTCGTAATTTGCATTAATCGTCACTCGAAGATCTTCCACTTGCCTGTGGAACACTTAATTACACCGTTTCTGTCGCGCTGATTCGCGAACACTCTGCACTCAGGTAGATAGATACTCTGGTACTTTTTCGCTGACCGCCAATATTTGTACTGAATTGCCCGCTCTCTTTGTCTGTGGTGCTCACTAGTTGTCACAACACAATCACTGCCACACATTGTACAGAAAATGTTTCTTTCTGGAATCTTCTTGTACATTCTCGTATGTTCCGTAATTTCCAGAATGTTGAAAAATCCTCGGTTATGTGTAGTTTCTTTTTTTTAGCGTATCGAAACATTATGTACATGCACAGATATTTTATTTCTATTCATTTAAATATTTTACATTCATATAAATGTTTTAATCTTTACATGCATAAAATTTGTTTTCTTTTGTTCGTTTAAATATTTTAGTCGAAAACAATGTAGTGATACGGCATGTCATTTCTCAATCAAATTTCTACATAAATTTCATGCTCTCGGGGTTGTTTTAACCCTTTCTCCACTAGAAAAACAATGCTATTATATTACGTATGGGGAATAAAAGCAAAGGCAGCATTATCCTTAATAATTTGAATGCATTTATCGAGAATTACCTATAAGTACTGAATTTTATAGGAAACATAGCCTACAAATTTATAAGAAACATGATTTTTAAAGGGATAATAGATACATAAAATTAAGGATTCAGATCATTTTAAATTAGTAGTCCTCGCTGACTGCATTCAAAAGATTTTTTTGAATTTTTTGGATAATGCTGTCTTTGCTTTTACACGCCGCACTTGTAAAACCTCGATGAAATTTTTTTTTTAAAAAAAAATTGCTTTTGATTTCAGGGAGTTTCTTCAAACCCTTGCTGCTCTCATAAGCGCAGGCTGTCACATCTACCGCTCGCACATCCTGCGCTTCCACCACCACCCCCTCCCGTACTGCCCATGACCTATGTCATCGTGGACCATCAGCCAGCATCCAACCAGCAGTGCGACTCCGACGCGCAATTTCTCTCCTTGGCCAGGCAGCTGCGGGATATTTCCTCACTTCAACAATCACCACAATGCGTTCCATGTTCTCCACAACCACAACCTTGCATTCCACAACCACAACCCTGCGCACCTTGCGTTCCATGCTCCTATTAAAATCATCATCATCATTATCGTCACCTTCTCCTAATAGGGTCGGGGGCCCAAAATCTCGACAAAGTGCTTCAAAATTCCCCTGTCTTGTGCTGCTTTGGTATGCATTAACCATTCAAGACCCATTCTGTTTTCACACACTTTTCTTGTTGCTTCTTCCAGCTTTACCTGGAGTGATCCACCGATCGCCTTCCTCTACTCGTTCCTCTGACATTCTTAGCACATATCCAAGCCACCTCATTTGTGATTTCTCTATATCATCATCATCAGTGTGACTCCCGCTACCCCCTTTTGAAAATTCATCTCGGCAGCCTTACAGGGGATGCAACTGCATTTGTTGTTTCATCGTTACTATATTTTCGAACAAATTTTCATAAATTTTCAAACTTTATTCGATTTAAATCAAAATCCGTGTAAAACAAATATATATGTATATATTTCATAGACTACCGCATGATATCCATCACATTTGGCAAATTAATTTTGTTACGTGCTCGGGTGTAGTAATTTTTAAGTACAAACTGAAGATGTTCCAATTGTTTGTAAGACTATATCGAGTTGCTAAAACAAATACAAAATTTATAACATATAAATGAGTTTAATTTTTAAACACTCCCACGAATAATCGATCGTGTACCGCGGTAGATCGTGGTCACCCCACAAATCCACCCTCAAAAAGTACCCCGGAATTATCGCTACGACCAATGGACGTAGTTATGCAGAAAGCATCCAACTCAGAAGACATAGAAGAAGAATTTGAACCTAATTTTTTAATTTGAATTTTCAAAAAGAATGGTTAAAATTTTACAATATTACAAAACACTAAAAGGTTGATATTTAATTCATTATGACATATTTTTTCCATAAAGTTCATTGGAGAGATATTTTTTTAAAGTGATTAGAAAAAAAAACTTTTATTTTTGACACGTTTTACAGGATAAATTCGTTCTAGAAAATTCTAATTGTACGAACAGTATTTATTTTTTCTATGTGGGTTCTGTGTTCCATGAATTTGATAAAGTATGAAGTAAAAAGTATTATTTGAGGCGTAGAAAATGTTCAACCCCCTTGGATGTTTTCTAAAAATTATTATCGTGTAGTAACAGTAGAATTAAAATGTTGCACAATGCGTCCATACCACATGGATGTTTTTAACCAATATTTTTGTTCGCCAAGGATTTGTAAATTTGAAGCCACAGAAAACCCCGCATAAGATATCGTATTGAGCTATCCAAACACGTACATAACTCATTTTAGCATTTTGTGGATTGGATTCTTTCTGCATAACTATGTCCAAATGTGCCTCGATAAATGCGCCTAAACCAGTTTAAAAAAAAAAAAAAAAATCAAATTATCCATTTATGAGCTTTTACATTATTAACATTTTAATTTTACACTTAGCAGAAACATAAAAAGAAATATGACATAAGAAAAACATATTTACATAAGAAAACTAAAGAAGTAATAAAATAAGAAAGAAAATCCTCACATTGTCAGTTGATTGTAAAAACAAAAAGAATTATACGTAATCGCGGATTTCTCAGTACTGTAGATGTTTTACAGCAAATGGGAAATTACTAGAAGGGTTGAGCATAAACAGTAGAAATGCCAATTAGATTCGTGAGACGTCTGGAAACCCGAAAATGTCTTTTACGACGATGAAATAGTTAATTGTGAGAAATCGGCGGCGGGTACGTAGCGATCAACAATAATAGATTTTGAGAGTATCTACTGATCGTTCAATATATTCAATATAAGTGAATAAGTGCGACCACAGACGTGTAAATATCCTGGAGAGACGGATATAAAGCGTTCCACAGAGGAGTGCGAATTCTGGTGGGAATTAAAGAACAGTGCCCTGAATAAATTCGTTTCCATTACTTTGGTGATGAATAAAAGAATAAATTAATTTTAAGTGTTTGATGTTTATTAAAAGTGCATTAACGCACATGTATTTTCTTGCGTAAAATGAGTGGTCCTAATCTGTAGAATATTCCATTGTCTCTGTTCAGCATCAAAAACATCACACTTTATTTAATAATTAACATATTATTTAAATCAATAAAAATTGAAAAATATTCACCATATTGTCACGAACCTGTAAAGATTTGCATTGGTATAATAATTTGTATTTGTCTTTTTTATAGGAAACAATTCCAACGACATAGTAGACTTCTTTTCATTAAAGAAAGACAATGGAATTAGTTTGTGTAAACCGTGTGTACGAGCCACATTTTTCGTTGTGTTGGTTTACGGGTATAAACACCAATACAACAAAACAACGTACCTCGTACGCACGGCTTACATATACTAATTCGATTCTCTTTCTCAAATTAAAAGAGGTCTGCTTCTTGGAAACCTGGTATATATATTATATATCAGTTCCGTCAAATCCAGGACGTGAAAAGCCTGCCATTAACAATTTTGTTTATATTTTTACTAGAGACAGCTTTTATTAACTTACCTTGATTATATTTCCAGGATCATCTTTGAGCCAGGCCTGAAGATCCGGTATCTTCTGACAGTGGCTGCAGACCCAGCGATGGAAGTAAACTGCCTTACCCTCGGCATATAACTGCTGAAGACTGCAAATGTAAAATCATTTTTAACAGGAAAAATCAAACAACAAACTCAAAAATTGACAAAACTCGTTTAAGGACAAATAAAAAAAATTGAAGACATCCAATGTCTCGGACGTACAAAGAAGCACAAAGAGAAATGCATTTCTTAATTCAGTGAAGACAAGTGATGCATGCCATCTGAGGAGCTTTTCCAAGACACAGTAAATATTATAATGTTGGCCAACATAGTTATCAACGTTCGTTGAATGGGTAAGGATAAGAAGAAGATTTGTTAATATCCTTGTCCATAACAAGGCTAAAGTATCCGCTTGAATGTAATCTCAGAATGTTATGCAGGGTTATTTGGAAAACATTAACAATCTCGCAGGACTATATTCCTACCTTAATTATGAATCGAAAATGTTCATGCAGCTATGACCATAGTTGTGCAATATGAAAGTATGCATTTTTTTTCAATATTTCTGACTTTTTTTAGAACAAGTTGAACTATCATTACAGTAACTTATACCGATTACGAATAATTCATTCGTTTCAATACAAGTTAAATAAAATAATAAAAATCTCGCAGAAATTCCAATTGGAATGTTTTCCAATTGGAGTTGGAAGGTTTTTATTATTTTATTTGACTTGTATTAAACGGAATAATTTTTTCATATTAGATGTAAGTTACTGTGATGCTAGTCCAACGTTTTTTAAAAAATAATTCAGAAATATTAAAAAAAAAAATGCAAACTTTTATATCGCACATCTCTATAATTATTGATATTTGGTCACGGCTGCTTGAACAATTGACTCATAATGCGAGGTTATTAATGATTTCTAAATAACCTTGTATATTATTTACATTATTATTTAACATTATGTAACATTATTTACATTATAAGATACGTGATGTATGTTGATGTATATGTGAATTTTATCAGAGAATCATACCACCCCTATTTGTAAAATATCTACTCGAACACGTAGCACCCAGAGAACAAGACAGCAAGTAGATACACAGAAGAAAAAATATTACCGAGATGATTAAACCCGTTCCTTAGAAAAGTATATATTCTTCCATAATTAAATCCTTTTTTTTTATCCCGCATTTTTTACAAAATGTGTTGTTTTTTTTTTAATTTCGGTCCATACCGAGTATCTTCAAGTAAAAACGTATTTTTGTAATAAATAACGACTTATTTATTAAGAATTTATAGTTTTAAGGGGTATTAAGTTTGAGCTTTTCACAATTGTTTCAAAATTTACAGTTTGTAGTGATTATTTTTAGCAATTCAGTGTATTGGACCAGCCATGGCACCAGATTGTGTACAAACAAATTTATGTTAATTTTTATTGTTTCAGAGGTAAGTTTGTAGAACTCTATAATCGCACATAAGAAAATAAAAACAATAATTGTTTTTGAAGATCTACCCTTTTAATTTTCTAAGACGCGTTTCACCTTATGGGGGCATTATCAATCTAAATATTTTACTTTCAACAACTTGTATTTATATTAAAAGTATTAGAAAGAGATGCTATATAATTTTTAGAATTAATTTAAATCTATACTCATTCTTATATGTATTACTTGTCATTAGTATTTGATCAGATTTGTTTCTATGAATAGTGCAGAAATACAAAAACCTTGATTAATTCTTAAAATTATATAGCATCTCTTTCTAATACTGTTAATATAAATACAAGTTGTTGAATGTAAAATATAATATTTATATTGATAATGCCCTCATAAGGTGAAACGCGGCTCAGAAAATTTAAAAGATAGAACTTAAAAAACAAATTTTTTTATTTACATATGTGAAATTTATGTTACTTCATGTCTATATATTTCGATGGTCTGTGGATAGCAATAATATTGTTATATTATGATATGTTTTCGTATTGATATACAAAAGTATAACTTTTAATTCTTACAATACATGAATTATGATAACAAAATAGCTTAAGCCTCATTATCAAAGAATGCATATTTTGAAAAAGTGTTAGATATTCTTGCACATGTTGAGCAATAGGTATTTCACATCAAATGCTTTTTATAAAGCATATTAAACAGGTTGTCGTTATAACTTAGTGTTCAATATAGTCATAGTCATTAGTTAATATGAAATCTTTGATCAAAACTTGGATTGGAGAGACGGACAGACTAGGTGAACCAAATATTTTTGATCGACATATTAAAAAACGTAATTCAAAAACGAATGAAATAATGTGCAATTCATATCGAAGTTGATTAACTCTGATCGTGTGAGTTTATCAGTTTTAATGTCGTATTAAAATTAATCGTTTTGATATTTTAGAGCAATAAATGAACGTAGTAAAACTATTAATTTTTATCATTATTTAGCGGGTTTTATCCGGTAATCTATCTTATTAAAATACTAATATTTTCTTTGGATAGAACACAGGTAAAAAACATAAAATACTATGTTTCCATTGGATAGAATACAGGTAAATAAGATAAAATACCAATGTTTTTTTGGATAGAACACAGGTAAAAAAACTATTTACCTTGACTTATTTCTCGGTACGTCTTCGCCTTGCTCCACTTCGAAAACAGGAATTACAAAAGCCAGCCTCCACTTGGGGATCACTCCGTAATGTCCGTTAATCCTGTGCTTCTGCACCATGCCGGTAAACTTGGTGGCCAGACCCTCGCTGGGAATCAGTTCAACGTCAGAGACCAGGTTATACTGCGTGGACGACGCGTTCCTGGCCACGTTCCTCGCCACGTTCACGGGGTACACCAGACCGTGCCTGGATCTGAAAGACCTGGTGGAACTCATGTCAGGTGTGGAACAATCCCTGAAATCAATGTTGATGAAGTGCTTATAGTTGTACAGGCGGGGACTCGAAGCGTGCTTTTCTTCGACTTTATTACGATCAGGAGTCTTGGAGCTATTTTTAATGTCAGGCTTTACCTGTTCGTTCAAATTTCCTGCCTCACCCGTCGAATTAGTTCTCCACACCCTTTTTCTCAAACCATATCGCTTGTCCCGCTTTTTCGCGTTTGAAAGGGGAGTACTTTCTTGTTTGGTGGTGTTCTTGGGTGCTTTGCTTTTGTTCAACAAGATCGGTTTATCTGTCACAGGGAAGACCAGATGCACCGCCACTTTGGACATGCCGTCGTAGCAGCGGCACAACTGTGTGAACAACTTCATAGTCAAGTCCAAGTCGTAATTTGGCACAAAAGCTGAAACGCTAATAGGTCCGTCCCAGAACCTGGCGATTTCCACAATGTGGTACAGAAACTCGGGAGTTACATGAGTGGCGTATGTTACCTGATCCAATGTGTAGGACGAATCAAACATACTCCTTTCTATCGCGTTATAAATCACTCTGTAAGGGCTTCTTGTACCTAACTGTGGAGTACCGGACAACGTGACTTGATCCCAATCGAGTCTGTGAGGCAGTCCGTAGTTGAATTTGCAGAAAGTACTGTTGAGTACAGGGTACTTCCCTTTCATGAAGTACCCCGGCTGATCTTTGGCCAGTTTTCTGTTCTCTTGGATGAGTCCATCGCTTGACAAGTATTCGGAAGGATCCCCGCTGATTTTAGAATACTGGTGGATGATTACCCGAAGGGTCATGTAGATGCTCAGGGACAGAGTGATGTACAGCAGGATCCTTCGTATCCTGGCAAGTTTTTGGAATATGTATGACAGGATGCTAGACTGCCTTCGTCTCTCCATCAGGGCTTTGTGCGGATACGTCACCACAACAATGGTCATCGTCTTCCTGTTTTTTTAAAATTATCTTCTTCAAATCTCCATAAATCTGTAATGCAACAAAATGTTTAAAATCACTGCACAGTTATGGAAAATGAAAATATTTAATTAACGTTATAAATACATATTTATAAAATGAAGCTAAAATACCACATATCTCTAAAGACAAGCTGACACCTAGCGCGTACTCCCAGAACTTCCAGTACTTAGCGTACAAGGTTCAGATGTGTCTTGTCTCCATGTATATATCGCACTTTTAATAAAGTATGGCCACTATTGAAAATTTTAGTATTTTTACTTTTTCTGATAGAAAGGCTCATTTTTGCCAGTCCTACACGATGACTCTCACAGAAAGAGAAAACGAATGTCAAATAAGAGAATAATGTATTATGTGTCCTTTTCACACTTTCTTCTTTCGCTCCCGCATCTTCCCGCTAAACGGGCCGAATTAGGATTGCGTCAATAACTCAAATAATATAATTAATCTTATACAGGCATAAATCAATCTTACAGTGAAATAAAGTACATATTTTAATATAAAAAATAATATTTTTACATAATTCATATAAAAACTTTCTGTAAAAATTAATGAGGCACATATACAAGTAATGCCCAAAATAACAATTGGAAAAATCGTGTAAGAGGAGCCTTTCTTTCGACTATTATTATTTATATATATATTTTTTTATATACTTTTAA
The DNA here is from genome assembly GCA_016648135.1 of Agrypnia vestita. NCBI lineage: Eukaryota > Metazoa > Arthropoda > Insecta > Trichoptera > Phryganeidae > Agrypnia > Agrypnia vestita. The sequence continues at coordinate 44,067 of JADDOH010012028.1, forward strand.
TCCATATTTTCAAAATATAGTCAAGTTATATTATATCACAATTACCAGAGACTAAGATTACTAAATTTTATGGCTACAATGTATATAATAAAGATGTTAGGGCCTATTATGTAAAAAACAATACATCGCTGTTTTGTTTTATGGCTTTTCCCAAAAAATTGCGTTTTGTAATTGTGCCCATACAATATTGGAGGTGCGATGTATTTTTATAATAATTATACGGAGCACTGATAATAAAAAATAAGCTTAAGTAAAAATTTGGTCATCAAACTCTATACAAAGGCTCTAAGCGTGAGTTTACTGCAATTTGGAGTTCTAACATTGTGGAGATTATTCATGATGATGATTAAGATGGTTGAAAAGCGTAAACTTTGTTAAATCTACTAGAGTTTAACTATTATATTTTATATTTCAATACTTGAATTTCGAGAGTATCAGAATCATCGACAGGTGAAGTATTCAACTAATAACATTCAAATATAGAAAACAAAACATGGATTCGGTGGAAATACAAATATTTCATTAATTATGCACTTAATTGCATTTGTTTTACGGGTTCAAGGATTAAACTATAAATTGGCTACTTTTTTAAATGCAAAGTTTGTATACCTATTATATGTTACAACATGAATAATTCATTTATTTATCAAAAACTCTTTCATAAAAAAAAAAAAAACATTTTGTAATTTTATTAGATCTAATGTTACGTGGGCCTTTTGTCGTTGAGCCAAAATTTCTGTGTACCTTTTGTCGTGTTACGAGATAAGACAAAGTTAAATATCTCTGAGAGATCGAGCAACTAATATACATATTGGTCAGAGAAACAAACTACCAGATGTTGCCCTGAAAGTCTGCATGTTCAAATCGAAATGAGCATATCTGTCGAAGAGATGTTGGACAATGGTGAAGGAAGATCCTGGATTTGAGGCCTCGCAATAGTCATAGAAGTGTTGATCATCCCCAAGCACGAAGAAGTAACAACATTACAAGAAGACGTGCAACAGATGATGAGAAGGGCTGAAGTCTAATAAATAGACGATCGAAAAATACAGCGCGACTATGAAAACAAATAAATTATCAAAAAATTCGGACGAATACTTCTTTGTTTCAAAACATTTATCTATTCCACTTTCATATCAAAAACATTGTTTACAATCACAAATTTATTATATAAGCGTGTACCGGCGACTTCCAAACAAACAACACAGCACTATTGTATTAATCAATTTTCAACTGGCAATAATTCTCAGCTTCTCCTAGGATCACAGATCATTGAGATACGTAAATAAAGTATTGATCTGTATACACACGCATATAACTACATGCACTCATCAACTTTCCCAGATTTATTGGAAAAGGGCATCTCAATTTACTATTCAAATATCTATTGCATCTTCTGAAAATCAGTTATGCTCAGCCAAAACCCTTGCTGCGCAGATTATTACAGGATTTTTACATTATATTATCATTGCTTTTAACAAATAAAGAAAGTGTTTTATTATTGTTTGCCATCTGTGATGATAGCCGAGTTAAAATCACGTCATACGATGTTCAAACTGACCTTATTAAATGAACATAACCTCACTTCATTTTGACGTTTTCCGACAGCTCGGCTAATTCGTAAAATGACAGAATGTCCACAATATATTAGTCCTGCCAAATAGCGTCAGAGATGTTTTAATGTTTTTCCGGTATTCGAAAGATGTTTTGCCCACTTTTGTCGGATTTTGATTGATATTTGGGCATATTTACAATTTCTAAGAAAGCTTGCGAAGCGACACTAGCGCCACCGTCGGAAAACTAAGAAAGCTGCGCTACGGGATCAATAAAACATTCGCTTCGTAAATTTCCAGGGTTCTGGAAAACAGCTGCTAGAATAATGAATAAACATATGTTACCTTAGAAAAATAAATATTTATCACAATTATTGTGTGCTGAATTCAAGTTTTGCATTTAAATACAGAGGCATTTTTAATTAAAGAAAATGACGCAGAATGGTACTATGAAATTACACTCGCTAAGATATTTAGCGAGATGATGTTGTAAAAACTATTAAATGGAAGAAAGAAAAATATATGATAGAGATTGAGCATACTGATTAAAGAATTTTCTAACGATTTATAATTTTTTTTAACGTAGCAAGTTGTTAATTGCTTTGATAGATAGTTCTGGTGTGAAATTATACAATAACACAATTGAATATATTTACCAAAAATTACGATGATAGCATGTTACAAAATTAACTGTTTATGGTAGAAAAGTTAGAAATAATGTAGACAATAAGATTAAGAGATGTGTTGTAAATCAACAAATAAATACTAACAGTAATAATATATAAAGAGGTAAAGTTTATGAGTTTGGATGTAGGAGGTAATCTCGAAAACTACTCATCCGATTTCAAAAATTCTTTCAAAAATATTTAGAATGAACTTTAAGGGTGTTCATAGGCTATATATTATCCCGGCAAAATAAAAAGGATTTACGTGGTGACCTATTTTACAATTAAATTCGACGAAAAAATTATCGTGCGATGCGTTTTTTACGAACTTTGCCTTAAACGTAAGAGATATTTAAATATTTTCTATAAAGAAGCTGTAGAACTCAAAAAATTATACAAAAAAATCCAGGATGACATTATATCTAGGGGAAGGTGGTGTCAAAAGTAACAAAATAGACATTTTGGTTTATAACAAAATAATTAACCGGTTAAATTACCTGATTTTTTTTTTCAAAGCACTTCCATATATTTAGGAACTATATGTATGGTTAAAAAAATTGAAGGTATTAAGAATTTTTGTTTATTTGAAAATTAAAAAAAGAAGAAAACTGTTACATTTGACACCACAGTGGTGTCGATAGTAACACTCGTGGTGTCAATTGTAACATAAGTCGCACAAAACATAATGTGTCTACTTATTTGTATCAAGTATATTTTTATATATTAAATGACTATAAAGTTGTAAGATACATAAAAACAAAACAAATTATCTAATTATAAAAACCAAAATTTATAAAATAATTAGAAAAAAAATTAATTTAATATGCTTCCCTAAAATAATTTTAATACCGTGAAAGTAGTTCAAATTGCTCAATCATTATCAGATACACAATTGAAATACATAATTTAATTGTTTGGTTTGGGCACAATTCTCATGCGCCCATAATTTACAGGAGGAACACTGGATCCAACCCTTTTTGCTTGTTGAATATGGTTCGGTACAAATTAAACATAAAGCATCATCAGTTTCTTTTTTTCTCGGTTATTATACAAGTTTTCGTTCTTCTTTTACTTTGGTTATTTTTGCAGCTTTGTTACTCAATACGAAGGATTCCTTCTGCTAAATGCAATCAGCTAATCTTTCGAAGCCATACCAACTTCATCCCAACCAGTGGGATATGTCAGAGTTGAGTTGTTGATGTTATTGGAGTAATAGTTGTTGATAATTTATTTTGACTAACAAACTAACTAACCATCACGCCGTTTCCTCGCAGGGGTATGCAGAGAAGATTGAACACCACACTCTTCTATCCTGGCACACCACTTTTGCTTCGGCCACATTCATACATCTTCTCATACAAGTTCTACGGTTGTTTGCGGCTTTAAATAGGGCCATCCTCAAATACTTGTAGTATCTGATCGTGCCAGGTTTTTCACGGACGCCCTCTATTCCTATTGCCTTCAACACTCACCTCATGTATGCATGAGCCTCATGCAATTATGGCCAAAAAGAATCTGTCACAGGAAGCAAGACTAACAGTTCATAATAGCGTTCTAGTGCCAACCCTGATGTATGGAAGTGAATGCGGTGGAAATGCGGTCACTATGACGCTTGTGTGTAAAATCTTTGGTCGATAGAGTGAGGAATGAAAAAATTAGAATTTATTAAAATTCACAGTAGTCAGCTAATTCTTTTTCTGATTAGATAATAGCTTGTTGTGGGGTAGATATCCTAATACTGGGACAGATCCATCTTTTTTGATGCGTTCCATGTATCTATGAGGAGATACGTGTCATATTTCGATATGCTTGGCTGCTTTTCTTATTGACACGTTTCCATTTTTTTTATAAAATCTTTTATAAAAGTGTGCCTTCTCAAAGGTTTCTTTGGATGTTTTTCCCCTATTTGTCTTTCGTTCTCTAGGTTTAACCATTTTTAACAACCAGGAACTCAAAATTACATTAACTTCCAATTACATTACATTATTATCTCGAAGGTGTCAATTGTAACATGTTACAATTGACACCCTTTACACTGTTACAATTGACACCTTTCGCCACATTGCATTATTTAGGTCATGTTTTATCTTAAACTATTAAAAAAACCGTTAAAATATATACACATCATGATAATAAACAATACTCTGAATACTAACACACCATAAAACAATAAAAAATACTTACAATTTGACGAATACAAAAAGGTGACTATTTAATGATTTGTTTACTTCACTAGGCCGAAATACGATGATATCCAATATACCGATAATTTTAAACTGATGTTAACGCAAAATGGCGTTCTTTGATAGCTATTGATCCCGTCTAATAGACGGTGCTGCTTGTCCCATTAAATGACCAATATTTAAAAATATACGGCGACTGTTACAATCGACACCTGTTACTATTGACACCACCTTCCCCTACATGTTAAGGTTAATACACAATTTGATAAAATGTGAATAAAATATATATTTTAAATTACTTTTCATATGTCGGGGGTAATTTAAGTAGGTAATGTTAAATTCTTATCAAAATAAATTTACTTATCGTTAGAAAAATTTTATACAGATAAAAATTGCTTTTTAAATAATATTGTTTGGATGAGTAGTTTAGATCATATTGACTTTTCAATGATACTCTTAGGGCCTGTTCTTTTTTAGTTTTTTAGTAGTTTAGATCATATTGACTTTTCAATGATACTCTTAGGGGCTGTGCAAATATCTATGCTTTTTTCTTAACTATTACTCTTACTTCTGATCAAACAACAGGCCCTTACAGTCTCAAACTGAATTGCATGCGGGCGAAGCTGCGAGCACAGCTAGTAATTATATTAAGGGCTTTGCAACTTTGAAATGTAGCGTTACTTATTATTTTGATTTAGAACTTAATTTGTAATTATTGAGAAGCCTTTTTTAAATGATGTGGATGCGAAAGAAAAAATAAATACTTAAAACAATTAAAACCCAGAAACAACAATATTTTAGCCATATCATGAGACATTCAAAAATAAAATACTAAATCCTGCACGTTATCATTAAAGGCAAAATTGCGACCAGAAGAGGTCCTGAAAGATGAAGGATATCCTGGTTGAAGAATCTGAAGCAATTGTTCGCGAAATCCACGATCCAACTATTGGGAGTTGCTGCTATCCAGATAATGATCATACATTTGATCACTGGACAAGCGCCGGAAGAAGAAGAAGAAGAAAACATTGATTGGGCATCATGACCTTTGGTAGAGTTGAAATTAAATTATATTATATATATAAAAATAAAAAAAATACGCTTATATTTAAATGCACTGAAAGGTAAAAAATAAATTTTCAGAGAAAAAAGCGCCCATGCTTTTATTTAGAGAGTGAGGCAAATTTTTTTCGCCGAAAATATTTTTTTTCTTTTTAGTTCATTTAAATATAAGCATGTTTTTTTTTCAAATATTTTTTTCATTATATGTAATTTTCTACTTTTTAATACAAAATCACTTCGGTATAAAACTAGCGCAATCTTTTGGAAGCTTATTAACTTATTTCCCGTATAACTAACTAACTATCTAACCATCACGCCGTTTCCCCGCAAGGGTAGGCAGAGAGGATTGAACGCCACGCTCTTCTATCCTGGCACACCACTTTTGCTAGGTCACATTCATACATCTTCTTATACAAATTCTACGGTTGTTGCGGCTTTTAACAGGGCCATCCTCAAATACTTGTAGTATCTGATTGTGCCAGGTCTTTCGCGGACGCCCTCTATTCCTGTTGCCTTCAACACTCGCCTCATATATTTCCTTAACCATTCTTCCCTCGTTTATACGTTCCACATGACCAAACCATCTAACTAATTATGATCGGTTAATTGATAATTGTTGAATCTAATAGATTTACGTATTGTCATTGAGAATACGTCTGTGAGTGAAATTTCAACTCGATTAGACATGGGAAGCGGGTGAAATATCGATTGTAAGATTCCGTCCAGACAGACAAACAGCTGAAGCAAATATAAGCGTGGTAAAAAAAGATTAAAGTTCATTGCACATTCATTCTTATTCTTAAGTACTGTCTTAAGTAAGTCTGACACGCATACGTAAGCCGTTCTGATAAGTATTATACACAAAAATGTTAGTGTTTCTGGAGAGGTTTAATGATTTTAGATTCGGAAATAACAACGATTCTGAATCTCTTTCGTCAATTTAAAAGGTATTCAAAAAGCAACGGGAAAATCTATGCTTCGAATATTTCTAATAAATCGCGTACCTAATTTTGGAATTCATCGAAAAACCAAGACCACAGATATTGCTCAAAAATTTGTATGATAAGGTAGCAATGAGCTGGACGTATCTATGATGTTTATAATGTCTGTGATGGTATCTAACTGTGGTATCTGTGATGGTGGACGATGGGGAAGGATCTGGAGGTTCTTAAACTATCTAGAATAACGACATCAGAAGATGGAAACTTCTTCCTCGAATCATTACATAATGTTGTGTCTATTGTTTAATGACAATTTAAATGTCATTATTATTCTGTAT